>JBBPBX010037835.1:9205-30712 GCA_038048925.1 Garcialebias charrua | reverse complement strand
ATAAATATATATATATATATATATATATATAATATACACACTTCCAAGATGCCCAGCATTGCACAAAATTATTTTTTCTTCCACTGAAGATGTGTTTTGCTGCTATTCTTAGTCTCAGCCTGATGAACCTGCTGGTTATTTTTCTTTGCACATCATGACATGAAGGAAGAATGCTTTCTAACACACTTGCTTCTCTTCATAGAGTATCCATGGTGTTGGGGAGCTCCATGAAGGATTGACTGGTCCTTGTTCTGAAAAGCCTTTCAACTTTCTGGACCAGACTGAAGCTTCATGTGATGGCCGACACAGGACTCCTGGTTTGAATTCCTTCAGTGTCAGTAAGGTACCATGCTCTCCTTCCAGTCTCATCATTTTGCTTAATTGAACTTGAGCATTCATCACAGATGTTTGAAGACTTTATTTACTATGTATCCTGTAAGATGGTACAGAATACAGGTTTCACTGTTGATGAAATCAGAAGGACCTGTGTTTCCAATCAGCTGCTCCACACTTATGCCAGGACTGTGAAATGTCTCCTTAATGTCCAGGAACTCTGCCAGAAGACAGAAGACACGGGGTGGCGAGAGGACATCAGATCAAACCAGTGGTTCACCTGCTCCAGAATCCAGGCTGTTGTCAGGTTGGAGGGACGTCGCTGCTGCTCCTGCTCCACCATATGCACTTGCTGAAAACATGCATTGCAGGCTCCACCTTCATTTTCTTAAAATGACTTGGCTGAAGAGTTTTTTGTGAGATTTGGGGCAATTTTGAAAGGCATTTCTTCCTGAAATTCAACCACATCTTTCACTGAACCAAGTGAAACTTCATTGTGTTGAAGTCCCTCATTTAGCACAACGTCTGGTTGAATTATAAAAGTCTGTCCACGAACCAGGGCACTCTTCAAATTCTTTACCAGATGTGGGACATGAAGTAAAGCCTTTTATCTCGTCTTGCTGGGTGTTGGACAGATGTTTTGTTGTGGCCCACTCCAAATGCCCGCCACATCGCTCTGTTAGCACTGCCCATGTCAGTAGTGATGTTTAGCACGAGAAGGCCTATGGAAGCTGCTCTTTCAATGATTTCTAGAATGAGTGGCTCATGATTTGCCCAATTGGTAGAATTGCCACTGAAATGGTAAGACACCACTTGCTTCCATCTTGTTGTGCTTCCTGTATGTAATTAATAAATAGTATAAATATTTTGAGCCCTGATTGAAAATGTTTGTGCAGATTAAACTTACAGCACTCAGTTTGTGTTGTTGTGATGATGGTGATGTTGCTCCTGCTGACTTGATATGATGTAATTAATAAACAATAGTAGTAAATGTACTTCATTAAAGCTTGTTTTACATTTGACATATTTTATAATTGTTTTGTAATTTATTTTTGCACAATTAACACTTATTTTGTCATCTGTTATGATTATAACTAGAAACTGTTTCATTTAAATTAACATTTTAATCAGTGAATTACAATTTTACAGTAGTAGTCAGGCTACAAGCACAATCAACTCTGTTATCCAGGTACAGTACTTGGTTGCTATAAAAAATACAAATAGAACAATTATATAATGTGCAGAAATGAAGACTTCATCCCAGATCTAAGGTAAGCTGGAGCAGATACTGATGGCATGGAGGACAAGGTAGATCATTCTCATGTACAGAACATCAGAAATAGCTTTCTAATAAGCGTTACTCTTATTTTCTTGTTTTTTTTTTACATGTGTAACATTATAAAACACTGTTGAAATGGCTATATTGATCATTGTATTGCATAGACATTTTTTTCTCCAAACAAATGTGTTTACAGTTTCGTTTCACTGTAATGATCTGCCACGTCTAAAAAGACTTTAAAAAAACGCATAGTCAGTGAAATAACCAATAATCAGTTAAGTAATCAGTTTGTTACTGCTCAATAATTACTGAAAGATGTTGGACAAAGTAAGAAAAGTCGCATTTTGGGTTCTGTTGCGCCAGTAGCTGCTCAAACTGACTGGCAGCGTCGAGCTGTGAGAGCTGCATGAACCACGTGACCACCTAGCGGCGTCACATTTGCGGGGCAGAGAGAACTTCCGGGTCATATCCGCTGTCAATAAAAGAAATTACAAAATCGAAACTGACCCGTCGTTATCCGTTTTTTCCATTTTCGTTTTGTGCACAAAATCGGAAATCGGATAACGGTTTGTAATCCATTTTTTTGTTTTGGTTAAATAAACGAAAAACGGAAAAACAAGTGGTTTTTTCATTTTTTCATTTTTTGTTTCAAATGAAAAAACGAACTGCCTGAATGTACACGGACCCTGAAGTCCACAACAATCTCTTTTGTCTTCTCCAGGTTGAGAGTGAGATTGTTGTGTCCGCACCACAAGGCCAGGCGGCTCACCTCGTTCCTGTAGTCCGTCTCATCGTTGTTGCTGATGAGACCTACCACTGTTGTGTCGTCCGCAAACTTGATGAAGTGGTTGGAGCTGTACGATGGTGTGCAGTCGTGTGTTAGCAGGGTGAATAGGCTCTTTGCATCTGCGGCGCTGACGTCACATCCGCCTGAGCGGATGCGGCTCGCTAACTTCCGCTTTGAGGAACTTAGACAGCTAGAAAAGAGAAACTCGCGTTTCAGAAGCAAGTTAAACATTATCACGAACACTGCTGTGTCCCTAAGCATGCTGATGTAATGGTCTTTTAAATTTCCACGGACTTTTTCTTTCGGATTTTTTTTTTTTTTTCGGATTCTTTTCATTTTCCACGGAGGATCCTCCAGACAGAAAATTGCACGTCTGCGAGTTCACATTGAGCGTGCAATCCGAAAGGATTTCCTATATACACATGTATGTGTATATACACATATATATTATGTGTATATACACATGTATGTGTATATACACATATATATTGTGTATATACACATGTATGTGAATATAAACATATATTATGTGTACAGTATATGCACATATATGTGTATATACACACAATATATACGTGTATACATATATATTATGTGTATATATACAGATGTATGTGTATATACACATATATATATTATGTTTATATACACATGTATGTATATAAACATATATATTGTGTATATGCACATATATGTGTATATACACAATATGTGTACACATACATATATATTATGTGTACAGTATATATACAGATGTAAGTGTATATATACATATATATTATGTGCATATACACATATGTGTATATACACATAATATATGTGTATACATATATTATGTGTATATATGCATAACATTGTTGATAGCGTGATATCAACAATTGATATCCCACTATCAATTGTTTGAAGTATTAATGAACTTACCCTGATGCATGCTCCAGGTAGAAAAATATTTAAAAAAAAAAAAGCTAAGTCTGGTCCTCTGGACATTCAAAAAACAAATACTGTAGACAGTTTTTTGAATGTCCAGAGGACCAGACTTAGCTTTTTTTACATATTTAATGAACTTTTTACAGTGGCTTGCCTGGTTAATTATCAAAATAAACCTCGTCAGTGCATGGGCTAAGGGAAAGAATTTCTGATGGACATTGTCCACACGAAATTAGTTCTCACAGAAGCATTTAAATGTATTTTTATTGTTATGAACTGATTGCATGTTATCAAATTTCATGAATAAATGTGAAGACAAATAAACATTTCTTGTTTTTCACATTTCACTTGCTTTTATGAAAAAACACGGGCAAGCTAAACAAACTAAATTACAGGCCAGAGCTGACCTTAGTGCAACTTGAAATTCATTTATTTTGTGTAAAACAAATCAGAACAAACAAATTCTTCAAATGATAAATTGTAATAAAACAAAGTGTCTTTTTTTTTCTTTTGAATTTCATAGTATCTACAGCACACAACCTATTCAAAAACATAAAATAGAAGTGATCACAGTTCTGTCTGATTATTTTTTGATCTTCCATCCAGTCGCTGCCAGACACTCTCGGTTGGTGACAGATGATGTGTCCAAATCGCAGTATACCTCTGCCACTCGAAGCAGACAGGTCAGGAAGAGAGCCAGTCATTCCTCTGAAGAGGGTACCCGTACTCCTTTGAATAAAACATCACACAGATGTATTTAACTCGGGGCTAAAATATATGTATGGTAGCAAGACATGAAAATTATATATTGCCAGTATTATTTACCGTAATCCTCCTTTACACAGTCGACCCAGGCCACCATCTTGCCAACTGGACCTGGTTTTGCACCCTGTGAAATCCAGAACCAGCCACACAGGAACAACTGCACGTCACCATTACAACAGGAACGGAATCTCTTGAGGACTACCTGTTGACAGATCATATTACACATTTTGTTAAGGTTTTCTTTCAAACTGTTGGCATGAAATGGAGTGCCCTCCTTAAAACAATGAAAAATACTATGATCAAATGGAACTCATGTTTACAGCACGGGAGTCATCAACAAATTAGCATATGATTTATGATGGGGCTGGTTTGTGAGATTGATCAGTATACCAATATTCTAATCTTAGATGTCGTGTTTTCACAGCTGCAAGCAAAATCATTAACAGAAATAAAGACTTGAAAACCTCAGTCATTTTTATTACAAAAATAAATGAAAATAAAAAAAATTATTTAGTAAATTAATATTGAAATTAATGAACTTTTGTGAATACTACATTTGTTGAATATGACTGTACATTAGGAGAGGTGCTCTCATCTTTTTAGGAATGTTTCACATCTAAAATAGTTTAGTAAATGAAACTTTATACATCAGCTTTCAAGATATAAAGATTACAAACTGCTTCACAATCAACATTAAAACAAAACATGTGAAACTAGTCTTGCTTTTAATGTTATGATGAAAAAAAATGTCCTGATAAAATGAGGAGGGGGCTGTAAACACTGTCCCATTTGAGCTCTTAACAAAATGCATGCAAAAAAATAAATAAATAAAATAACACGGAACCCATGGAACATGTCCATATAATAAATTTGAACCAGAACAGTCAGCTGAACTCGAACTCTGACAAATTACCAGTGCTGCCCTACTTTTAAACTGAGGTTTGTCGTGTTTCTTTATGGATCTGAAGCTAAAAGAACCACAACCTGTCCTGTTACCTCGTCTCTGTTTGACACTATCAACAGCAAAAAAGCAATATATACTGAACACAAATAGAAATTATTAGGTTAAACATTGTCCGATTGAATAACTGAGAATGTTCAGGTACTTTATTGGTACATTTTATACCAAAATCACCGGTAAAAATGCCTGCTAGCATTAGCTAAAGCTAACGTTAGCCACACAATCGAAGCAAAGTAAAACTCACCTTCGTGTTTGTGGATGTAAGACGAGGCATACATCTTAAAGCCTTTCTCTAATTTAGTCGTTGGAGCTTTGGATGAGACTTACAAATGCGATTAACATCGTTAATAGTCAGCTTGGGCAAGCCCTGAAAACACGAACACCTCTAATAAAACGCCATGTTCAATAGACCGGAAGTGAGTGAACCGCATTGACCGGAACACGGAAGTTGACGTGCAAAGAGCCTATAGAAGGGGGCTCCGCACACATCCTTGTGAGTTTCTTCATAATGAAGTCACTCAGTAACAGGTAACATAATTATTGTTCATTTCACAGAATCCCACTTTAAATAATTTCAAAAATCCTCATTTTGGTCCTTTTTTCTGTTGGTAAACTGCAACTTTACTCCCCCATCATCATCTCTTCCTCTCTCTTCCCTTATCTTTATTTCATCAGGCCATCATCTCTGAGGCAAAAACAATTAGTGCACCCCCGATAGCTCATTAACAATAAATGAGGCAGTGGAGTGAGGCTGAGAAATGCCTGAGCTAATCTTGAAAGCTCCTCAGAAAACACCAGATTTCTCACAGACATGCTAGTCTGCATGACAGTGAACAATAAGTCATTTCAAGGCAGCCCTGAAATATTTAAGACATTTCTTGTTTATTAATTTATTTTAAAATGCAAAGGGCTGTCATTTCAATTTTTATATTTTCCTTTTTTTTCCTTCCAACCAGCAGACTTATTGATAAGTGGGGCATGCTGAGAGGAAACATCCTCACTACCTGAGAAGCTTAGGGGACAGTAAGAAGGAGACAAGCCCTTCTCTCTTTCATCTCTCATCCCTCTCTTCATCCTCTCGTTAACTTCTTTACTTCATTCTCCACCTGCCAGGTTCTGCGCACACAGGAAACACTGTATCTTCCTTCTCTGAAGTGAATCTCCCTTTGCTTCCATCATCTCTAAGGGCCAACAGAGAGGTTGATAAAGTAGCTGTCACACTTTTTTTTTTTTTTTGCTTGGAGTTCCCCTGTAGAGCAGCATGACGCTGTATTTTCTGAGGAAGCTGTGTGAGAACATTCCTGTGGTTTTACAGTGTTTTAGTGTAAAAGCAAGGAGAAGCTGTGGACGATGTTTACACTTGAATTCTGTCCAACAGTAATCTTCAACTGCGCTAAAGGTTGTAGCTAAAGTAGATCGTTCAAAGTGTATTTATTTATAGTTAGAATTGCAATAAACAATATCTTACCTGTTGTAGACAGCTCTCTGTATGGCCCATGTTTGAAGAATTATACTTTAATTCAGACTGGATTAACAAACAGCTAATCTAAGTGTGCGCCAAAACAAAAGTGGATCTCTAGTCTATAAACTGCTGCTAAATAAAAAAAATATGCAAATACAGTATTATTTTATAAACCTCATCAGTTATTCCAGCAGAAATATCCCTTTTAGACGTTCCGAAGGCTGCACCAGAAGTGCTAAAAGACAACCATGAAATTCTATGTAAATTAAAATCCTAGCAGCATGGACACCTAATTATTTTTTATAAAGAAAGCAAAATCATAAGCAATATGCTGACGACCTCCGTCGCTGAAGTATACGGATAGTGAATGTTTGTATGTTTTTTTCTGAAATGCCAGGTAATCCAAGTAAACCTTAATGCTTTTAAGGCAAAATATTAGAAGTTATGCTGTATTTAAAAAGAGAGGTATATCCATCCATCCATCCATCCATTTTCTTCCGCTTATCCGGGGTCGGGTCGCGGGGGTAGCAGCCTAAGTAGGGAGGCCCAGACTTCCCTCTCCCCAGCCACTTGGAGCAGCTCCTCCGGAGCTTTATTTATTTTATTTTTTGCTTCTTTGAGGTGTCGCAGAGTGATGGATCCTAGCAAATGAAGGGTAACATTTTATACAACACCAGGTGATAAGGCGGAGCCAGGGGGTGGCCAATGGTGGCCTTGGCCACCTTAGATAAATTTTCGGCAACCCTAACAACTACCCCATTAATATGAGAAACCAAACTTAAGCAATATAAAAACTAGTAAGGAGGTGACTGTTTATATAAATAAATAGCACCTTTATTTTTTGAGACATGCTCTTTTTGTTTACACCTAGACCAGTGGCCTACAACCTTTACAATCAAAAGAGCCATTTTGTACCTTTGGTAACTAGATTAAAAATGTTCAGAGCCGCAACAACATGCCACAACTGTGGTTATCAACTGGTGGCCCATGGGCCAGTTTAGTTTTGCTGGAAGGGGCTTTTGTGGCCACTAGGGGTGACACTATAACTACTAATTTCTATTTTTACAATTTAAGACAAATTAAAAAAAAAAACTGATTACCGTAGTTTAAAGATAGTTTTTTTTTTATTAATAAAAACTATGAACTATACAAACCTAGGATTTTTTTAATTGTGGAAAAATGAATTAAGTATAGCAATAAAGCATAAAGTTAAAGTTTTACTCCTTGTACTTGTTCCAATATCCACATATTTGCCAATGAAATGACATAAAAACTGCTAAAACTAGTTTTTGTAATTTTATTATTATTATTTTTGTATAACAACCAATTCAGTTTTGGTCAAAGCTTGAAAGAGCCGCTGCAGAGGGACCAAAGAGCCGCATGTGGCTCCAGAGCCACAGGTTGCAGACCCCTGACCTAGACAGACACACACTAAAATAAGAAGTCAGCATCTTGCTTATTTTTCAAATTGTCCAGCTAACAAGAGAGACAGAGGGTATTTTTAAGTCCCCTCTTCTCTCCGCGATGGTAAGCAATACTGTAATTATCTGAGCATGCACTGTGTCTACATCACAGAGAGTTGGACAATAAAATAATAGAATTTGCAATGTGATAATGCTTTTGTGAGTCTTGCCAAATTATCTTGTGGACAACAGGATTTATTTTAATGACACTTGTAGAAAGTAAGCAATTGTTGAACATCTACAACTGATTAACATTTGGAGTCAAACTGATTCAATATGGCTGCCACAGCCATTAGACATTAAAACGCTTGAATATACCGGTACCCTAATTATATCAAGATGGCGCCAGTGTGTGTGGCCATCCATCTGTCGCTCTTGGTTTTGTTTTATTTCTTTGTTTTGTGCTTAGCGCTAAGTCTGTGCTTGTGTACAATTGCCAGTCCCTCCTGGATATTCAACATGTTGTTGGTAATCTCAGTGCCTTTGATTATGGTGGACAGCAAACTTTACCCCCGCTCCTGTCAGGAGTCCCAGCTCATCTCCTCTGGGCACCTGCGCTGCCCCCCGGAGGAAACGTCGTCGTTACCGCAGTAAACGTGGAGGACAGCTGGTGAAACTAAATATCTGCCTGGCCCGTTCTTCCATTTCTCTATCAAGAAATTGATTATTTCCGTCTTTCGCTGTGCCTTGGCGTTTCTTGGACCCTGTTGACAGCTGCCTGCTGCTACCTGTCACCGACCAGGATGTGGGCGTCCGCCCCCACCGCTCCTGCTTCTCTCGTCTCCACCGGCGTGGAGTGAACCTGCAAAGCCTGAAGACGCTGCCCTGGGTCCCTGCGCCCATCAGTTTGAAGGCTGCGGTTTCTGCCAGGATTGGCCTGGTGAATGCCAGGCCTGTAACAAACAAAACTTTCATTCTGCAGGACTTTTTCAGTTCCCATCATTTGGATTTATTCTGCATCACGGAGACCTGGGTCGAGGCTGATGACGCCAGTGTTTTTGTTGAACTTTTACTGGACGGCTGCTCTTTTATCTGAGCTCTCAGATGTCAGGAGGAGGAACGGCGGTGGTTTATAAAAACAGTTTTAAATTTAAGCAGTGCACTGCACCTTATTTTTGTCCTCCAGTTTCGAGGTGACTTTATTTGAGGTGGGTCGCTCACACCCCGTGCTGTGCACTGTCATCTACAGAGCCCCCAAATATAATAAAGATTTTTTGAATGAATTTTCTGATTTCCTGACTGGAATAATGATAAACTTTGATAGAGTCCTTATTGTTGGGGATTTTAAAATACATGTACTGTATGTTGTCCAGAGAAACCACTGGTGAAGGACTTTTTGAGCCTCACTGACTCTTTTAACCTGGTTCAGTGGGTGGCTGGTCCCACGCATGACCATGGACACACGTTGGACCTGGTTTTCTCTCAGGGCTTGTCTGTGACCGACCTGGAATTTTATGATAATGTTATTTCTGACCATGGGCCTGTTTTATTTGATGTTGGTTTGTCCTGTGCTCCAGTTAAATACTGCGCTCCTGCCCAGCGCCATAGAGTTTTTAACCCTTCCACTGCTGGTCAGTTCTTTGCTGCCTTTGAACAGCTCTGTGCTCCATCTGACTCTGCTGCTGACACCGAACAGCTGAGCTCCTGGTTTGACTCCTCCTGTCAAACCATTCTTGACTCTGTGGCTCCATCTAAACTGGTGTGGCCTAAAGCCAGATCTGAACCCTGGTTCAATGAAAAAACTCTTGCAGCCAGACAGGAGTGCCGCAGAGCTGAACAGAGAGGGAAAAAGAATAAACTGGAGGTTTCATTTCACATTTTAAAGGACCCAACATCAGTACCAGATCATTGTTAAAGAGGCCAAAAAACAATACTTGTCAGACATTATTGTGTCCAATCACAACAACCAACGTGTCCTTTTTAAAACTACTGACTCTGTCCTGAAGGCCCCACAACCTGTCTGCCTGGAAACCTTTACAGAATAATGACTTCCTGCAGGTTTTTATAAATAAGGTTGTTACCACAAGGGCCCTTATTTCAGCCCCTGTTTTTGACCCCTCCTGCTTGGTCCCCTGCCTGGCCGATAGATTTGAACCAGTGACTCTGACCCTTTTGGAGGATGTGGTTGGCCATATTAAGCCATCAGTGTAGCGTCCGCGGGAACTCAATAACCACACCGTGTCGCTTCGTTGCACCAAACTTTTACTGAACTCAAAACTCCCCTCACCCTCACATTTACCCCATGCCGTAAAGCATCTCTTAAAGGCACAGTAACATGTCATAACAAACAGTGAGTGCACAACATTACAGGCCCAACAAACACACTAAACACTGTGTTTTCTGAACACAACAATCAGGTTCCCCTCGTGACCTTGTCCCCCCTCGTCTTTTAAAAGAGGTGTTTTCCAGCATCAGGCAGGTGATCCTTGCTGTTATCAATAGCAGTCTGTCCTCAGGTGTTGTCCCAATAAGTTTTAAACATGCTGTGGTGCAGTGCAGCCCCTGCTTAAAAAGCCCAGCCTAGACCAAACTGTCGTGGCTAATTTTAGGCCCATTTCCAAGCTGCCTTTTATTTCAAACATTTTAGAAAAAATAGTGAATTCACAAGTGAAATGTTTTCTGGATGAGCACAATATCCTGGAGGTTTTTCAGCCTGGCTTCAAAACTAGCCACAGCACAGAATCAGCTCTAGTCAGACTTTTTAATGATATTCTTATGGCCAATGATTCTGGTAAACATGTGGTTCTTGTCCTGCTCACCCTAACCGCTGCCTTTGATACTGTGGACCACAGTTTGATGCTCCAAAACTGTGGAACGATCTCCCTCTTCCCGTCAGACAAGCTCCTTCACTGTCCAGTTTTAAAACCCTTCTAAAAACACATTTTTACTCCCTGGCTTTTAGCACAGACCAAATTTGCTCAGCACTGTTTTTATTGACCTTAATGTTTTAACAACAGTTTTATTTTTTATGTGTAAAAATGTTTTTGATTTTATAAGTACAGCACTTTGTTGCAGCTGTGGTTGTTTTAAAGGGCTTAATAAATAAAGTATTATAATTATAATTATTTTATTAATCTAACATTTGGGGTGGCAGTATATGGATGGATCCCTGATAGATACTCAAAGAGATAATAGTTTGAGCAAGATGTGGTGTGAAATTGTGGTTTTAACTATCTGGAGTCAAAAATCTAATTTATCATAAAAGGGATTTTAAAGAAACCTTCAAGAAATGGTCATTGTATTGCTGCAACAGCTTTTGGGGCCAGTCCAATTCAGAATGGCTACCAAGGACGGTGCTAGGGGGCGCTAGAGTACCTCCTCGAAAAGTCATAGCACCACTGTAGCACCCCCAAGAAAATATTGGATTATTTTATTTTTCATTTAAGTTAATATACTTTAATATGTGGTTGTTGTGATATTTTCCTCACAAAACACACGCACACAAAACAATCAATGATTATATTGAGCTTAAAAAAAATCTGATCTCACTACAAGAAATGAACCTCCGACATGGAAGTGAAAATCCAATTTACTGAAAATTTGGTAGACATTTGAAAAGTTCATGAAATGCAAAAGTGGACCATTTTCTATTACCCAAATTACCTAGAATAGAATCAGGAAGGAGGATTTTTTTTTTTGGAAAACAATCAATGATTATATTGAATAAAAAAAAACTGATCTCACAACAGGAAATGAACCTCCGACCCGGAAGTGAAAATTCAGGTTCAGTAAACATTTAAAAAGTGCATGAAATGTAAAAATGGACCGTTTTCTATTACCCAAATTACCTAGAATGAGATCAGAGAAGGAGGATTTTTTGGATGCAGAATACAGCCAATGATAGGAATTTTAAACACCTTCACCTTGAATAAGAACCACACGAGCAGAAACAAGAATGATTATACGCAATCGCAAACTTTGCAAAGCGGGAGATCACTTAGAACAAGTTTAGAGCCAAGCTCAAACTTGTTTTAAGCTCAATCCGATTTTCCTCAGCTTGCTTTTGCCTTTTATTCACAAAAGAGGAGGAGGATGAGTAACACAAGTTTCTGACAGTTTACAGATAAAACAGAGATGAGAAGATGTGGTACTGTTCAAAGAACAGGAACAGTGCATCAAAACATCTGTATGTCAAAGCATGAGCTGGCGTTTGTTTCTGTGTCCAAGAAAAACAACATCTTGTGCTTCTCAGATAAAAAGGCTGACACAAACAGGAAACTTTGAAGAAGCAAGCTGAGTAATGATTTTGTCAGAGTACATTAAAGTAATAAGTTTAAATGATCAATGTTTAATTTCTCTATCATATCCATCCTCTTTTATCATTTAAACTGATTACAGCTTAAATTGAAATCTGATTACAGCTTAAATTGATGAACGATACGAAAAAACCTCGGGGCAGATGGAAAACTGGAGGTGAACAGTGTATCGTCACCCTTAGCGGTTGTGTCCCGTTATTGACTTAGGCTCATCTTTTTGAGGACGGTAGAGAAAAATAAAAGTTGAAGAGTAATATTTAGTGAATATTGACTTATTTCAAATAAAAATGAAAGGTTTAAGAGAAAATATATTTGGTAGAGATTAATCTATTTTAATCGTAAAAATTAAAAGTTTAAAAGAAACTTATATATTTAGAAAGAACCAACCTATTTCAGTTAAAAAATATATATATTTTTTAAATATGTTGGGAAACGATCATTATTAAAGCACACAGCAAAGTAAGCTATTTATGAGCAAAGATTTTGAGTTCAAAGGCCCTTTATGGGCACACACAAGAAATAAAATAAAATGAGCAAAAGTTTTCAGCTAAAAAGGGGGCTGAATCAAACATCCATCCATCCATCCATCCATTGTCTTCCGCTTATCCGGGGTCAGATCGCAGGGGTAGCAACCTAAGTAAGGAGGCCCAGATGTCCCTCTCCCTAGCCACTTGGAGCAGCTCCTCCGGGGGAATCCCAAGGCGTTCCCAGGCCAGCCGAGAAACATAGTCCCTCCAGCGTATCCTGGGTCCAAGACATGCGGCCGCAGATCAGATGAGACGAAAACAAAGTCGATCATTGAACTGCGACCTAGGGTGTCCTGGTGCCAAGAGCACATATGCCTGAACATGGTGTTCATTATGGATAATCCATGATGAGCACAGAAGTCCAATAACATAATACCACTCGGGTTCAGCTCAGAGGGGCCGTTCCTCCCATCCACACCCTTCCAGGTCTTACTGTCATTGCCCACGTCAGCGTTGAAGTCCCCCAGTAGAACAAGGGAGTCCCCAGGAGGCGCACTCTCCAATACCCCCTCCAAGGACTCCAAAAAGGGTGGGTAATCTGAGCTGCCGTTTGGCGCATAGGCACAAACAACAGTCAGAGCCCGTCCCCCCACACGTAGGCGAAGGGAGGCTACCCTCTCGTTCACCGGGGTGAACCCCAACGTACAGGCACCAAGATGGGGGGCAACAAGTATGCCCACTCCTGCTCGGCGCCTCTCACCAGGGGCAACTCCAGAGTGGAAGAGTGTCCAACCCCTCTCAAGGAAACTGGTTCCAGAGCCAGAGCCATGCGTTGAGGTGAGTCCAACTATTTCTAGCCGGAACCTCTCAACCTCACACACTAGCTCAGGCTCCTTCCCCACCAGAGAGGTGACATTCCATGTCCCAATGGCCAGCTTCTGTAGCCGAGGATCAGACCGCCAGGGTCCCCGCCCTCGGCCACCACCCATCCCACATTGCACCCGACCCCTTTGGCCCCTCCCACAGGTGGTGAGCCCATGGGAAGGGGCTGAATCAAACAACACAAAGAAAAAACAAAATGAGCAAATAAAATGAGTAAAAGTTTTCAGTTGACCTGAAATTTGCTTTGGTCTTAACTATAGCCTAGAAAAGTTAAACATAATCTCAGTACCAGACATTTGTAAAATACTTTCAGCACTTAGAATCACTCTGCATTTTCTTTTTGGCTAATTATCACACATTATTTCTCACTGGCTTCAGTGGAGTGTAATCCTATTCATTCAACTCTAAATGAGTTTGGTGTAGGCTGAGTGAAAATAATACAAAAACAATATTGTTAAAAGAGGTGTGCAGATGTTCAAGAGGAGGTGCCATCATGGTCTAGAGGAAAACCAGTCCCAGAGAGAGCTCCCCATGCCTGTTGAATCTTTGGCATGAGTAGCTTGAAAGTTCCTTAGGGATGTCATGGCTTCGTCGATGTGAGTGTCATTGTCACCTGGGACATAAATGCAGGATTTATTCCCGAATAGGGTATAAGTACCTCCTTGTGCTGTGGTCAGCAAGTCCAGCACCATCCTGTTCTGCAGCACCATCAGTGTTAGTGCAGCAATTTCTTCATTCTGTCCTTTGTCGATGATGAAGGAGAGGTTCACGTAGGAGAGGAACCTGTATGATAAAGTCTCAACGTACAGTGATACTTTTGTCACTCCATCCCATGGAAACAGGGAGTGCAAAACATGGTTTCCAGTGCTCCAGTACCTGTGCTCACGTGGAATGTTGGAGCCAGTCATGGGGTCATGTGGTGCAAAGTCCAGCACTTCTCTTTTTCTCCTTTGCAGGTGTTTTGATGAAGACGATGAGAGCGAAGATTGGCTTCCGTCGTGGTGGATGAAGATCGAACTGTCTGATACCCAGACAGGGGCACAGACACCAGCCCACCAGGGGGGTAGAAAAGTGTACAAGCGACGACCACACAGTCAGATTGCACCGTCTGAGGAAGTCTATGGTGACATCACAGCCTGTGTTGTTTCCCAGGAAAGGTCCTGAGGCTGGTATGGTTGTCATGGTGACGTCATCAGTCGTGCTGCTGAAACTGAAGTACGTGATGGTTGGAGGGGATGAAACACAGAGGGTACCTTTGATCTGGTGGTGTGCTCGTCCAGTAAGTTGGTGGGGTAGAGTTCATAGTCCAGTTCAAGTTTTGCAGAGTTGTGTTCTGACAGTCAATGAGGTCATGACGTGGGTTACCCAGGGAGAGGTTGTAGGCACACCTGGACTTGTTCGTAGTCATGGGTTGCACATGGAAAGTTGGTTGATGGGAGCTGTGGGGCAGAGTAGAGCAAGCATAACAGTCCTCTTTTGTGTGACTTTCTCTCATGTACTGGAGATAAGCTTTCCACAGGTTCCCATCACCGTCATGGTTCGGAGGGAGGTTCTGCAGCCATTCTGCCACGTCATCATGCAGAGGTTGTGGTGCTTTTGAGGCGTCAAGAAGACATGCTGCAGTCACAATGCAGTAGAGAGTCCACCTGGCTTTGTGGAGCGCCCAATGCTTGCTCAGTATACAGAAATACTGGAAACTCAAAACTGTCCTAACAAAGCAGGGATCGTTGGTTTCTTCACTGGTTTTGAAACGACTTGCACTAAAAGACACACCCCCTTTGTACACCAGAAGCTTCCCCACTGTTCCAATGACCTAAGAGTCCAGTACTTTCTGCAACTTGTAGTGACTGAGATGAATCCAAGTGGGTCTTTCAGCGATCTTCACAGCAGTGGGTGAACTCAGCAGTACTTGATACGGGCCTTCCCAGTGTGCACTAGCCCAAGTTTTTTGTTTGACAACCTAGACGAAGACCCAGTCGCCAGGTTCCACTGCTGTCTCTTCTTCCTGTGGAGATAAAGAACCAGAAGGCAGTAAATTTGTCTAAAACACTTATTTTTCTTTAAGTTTCTTTAAAATCTGCTAAGGTCTGCTCATCTTCTGCTTTCTGAAGGTCTGGTGAGAAGAGAGGTATTCTGCAAAAAATCTTTTTAAAATGATTCAAGGCTATAGGTTGTAAAATGTTTTTGAATTACGTTAATATTCCCGCTGATGACACATGGCAAAAGCTCATTTGACACTACTGTTGCCGCCTTGAATAAAGACTTATTATTCACATGATATAAACCATTATCATTTAGTTGTGCGCTCAGTTTCCCACATCTACTTTTCCTGCTTTGGAGCAGCTATTTGCATGTCAAATAAATCAGTTTTATTAATTATCTCAACATTTGAGTGAGCTCATCAGGTAATTTGAGCCATTTGAAACAGAATCTGTGCCTTTAGTGCATGCAACACACTTGCATACTGAGATCATGTTTGGTTTATGAACAGAGCCTAAAAGTTCTGTCCTTAAAGTTATTTCTAATAAAGTATTTAATTGTTGGCTTAAAGGTCCACTGACATTATGTTTGAACTATGCATAAAATTGCTCAACATATATATGTTGTATTATTCAACTATGTTCGTTTGTACAAGCAAAATGATAAATCAATTTAATTTTGATTTAAAAGTGATTTTAAACTTTGTGCCCTGTTTATTCATGGGAAATCCGATTACACGCGAATGCAACATCTGTGACGTAGGAAGGAGAAGCTCAGTTCGCGGCTGCAATGATAACGCATATTCATTCTCTGCCAGATTGCCTTTTTTTTATAACTTGAAAAATGCCGTTACGTTGTGTCGCATTTGGGTGTTCTAATATCATCAGTGAACAAGTGAGCCTTTTCACTTTCCCAAAAGATGAAATACTTTGTCAAGAATGGAATAAATAAAGCTGCCCCCCCTCGGAGCTCCCTCGCTTCCTGAAAAGGTAAGACTCAAATAAATACGGGTGCAGACCTAAATTAGAACCTGCTGTTTCTTGTTCATCTAACTTTCTGCTTCCCAAACTGAAGACAAATCGCTCAAATCTTCACTTAGATTGATAATTTTGTTGTTTTATTTATTGTCCGCCATGAATATGTAAAAGGGGCGTTCTAAAGACGTTCTCCCTCCTACGTCACAGATGTTGCATTCGCGTGTAGTCGGATGTCCCGTGAAGAAACGCAGTTTTTAATTTTAAACTCACTTTGAAAGGAATTTTCATTAATATATAATTTTGTTTTCTGAAACAAACATAGTTGAATGATACAATATATTTATGTTGTGTCACTATATGCAAAGTTAAAAGAGGATGTCATGGACACTTAACATTTGAACACATTCCCTATGTATGATAAAAATCATTTAGAATGATTAATTTAAACTGAGTGTTTCAATTTAAAGTGTAGTTAAACATTTATTTTGACAAGAATACATTTTTTATTTTATTTTTTATTTTTATTTTGCAGGTGATAAAGCATTTAATCAGATTTGGTCTTAGAAAAACTGAAATTATTGTCAATGTTCAGAAGAATTGTGGGCCAGTTTGTCTAAAACATGTTATCCAGAAATGTGTAAACAATTTGACCTGTTTATATTGTTTAATTAAATCACCAAGCTTTTTATGGAAGTTTAACGGTGCTAGTTTAGTCATTCCCAGTGCGCACTCTGCGTGGGCGTTGGGAATGCCCACTTTGGCTATGTTTGCCTCATGGTACATCCAGACCGAACGCGATTTCAACGGCAAAAAAGCTCAACACGCACGCAAGTGGACGCACTTTGTGTCCAGACCAAAAAGCCAGAAGCGAAACTACCCAGAAAACTGCTGCGCAGGGTTGCCAGATAAAAATTAATTAATCATCTAGTACTGTTGCTTATTTTTTATTTTTTTTAACCCAAACTGTCATATTTGCTGCGTGAGGGTCTGATAAGATTAATAATGTGTTGAGTTTAGTGAACATTTGCACTGAAAAGGGGTAAAAATAAATAAATAAAAATAATAAAATTCATGTTTATCTGGCAACCCTGCTGCTGCGGGGTGTGGGGGAGGAGCTTACCGGTGTACCGAGTCGTCACTGCACTCCGCGAGGTGAGGAGCTCTTTATTTCTGTCTCTGTGGAGCAGACTTGACTGGTTGTGAAGGAATTGTCGCGAACACACAGCTACAATGAGTTTCTCTTCCATATTCCATGACTCCGCGGGTTTTTTCTGTGTTCCACAAACAATACGTCACATGCGCAATGGTTTCCGCGTCACTGGTTTCCGCGTCACATAGGGACTCTCCCCCTGACCCCCTCTCTTCTCCCCCGACTCTCCCTGATTGGTTGACACACCAACCAATCGGGTAGAGTTTGAGCGGCGTTTGAAAGTTGAACGGCGAAATCTTCAGCATGTTGGAGGCGTGCTTTGGAGGCTGACGCGGGTTCACGTGCACGGAAATCGTTCTCCAGCACGCTCAACACGCACGCGACGTGACGCAAGACGCCAGGAGGCTGCTGGAGGTGCGTCCACCATAGACTTTGCATGTAAACTGGACGTTCCTGCAGTAGAAAACGCATTCGGTCTGGATTCACCATCAGAGGAATCGATGGGGGAGAGGGTGGACTCCAGAAACCATCTTATCCCCATCAAACTGGTTGACCCACTATGAGAATGTTGCTACTTATGGGGCTGAGTTTGTTGTGGCTCCTCTGACTGATGAAGTCCTTTGGATGAAAGATGAAACGTTTCAACAAAAAAGAAACCGTCCAGAGGACCTGACTGAACTTTGTTGGACCCACTCTGAGTGTGACATCTTGCAATATTACGAGCTTGTGCATATTATTTTCAAAGTTTAACCAAATCAGCTGTTTTTTTTTTTCCCCAGGTCATTTTTCAATGTAAGAAGATAGTCCAAAACCGTGGGTCTTTGATCATTACACTGTTGGTGTAGCTGGTTTAAAGGGTCTGAACATGTGAAGGGAACACATCCTAACAGGGTCCTTCCTCTAAATGCCCCTTCTCTAATCTGTCCCATCTGATTTGAACCTAAGGCAGGTGAGCTGGATATGTCTTCCTGCTTACATCATCCTCATTTTCCTTTGAGGCATCATCTCAGATCTCATACTGGCACTCAAACTCGCACAGACGCTGTTTGCAAGCACAACGCTTTCATGCTGCAGGGATGAAAAACTTTTCCATATACAGTAATGACCTTAAAATTTGATATTCTAAACTTTTTTTTTCCCTTAAATTTGATTCTTTTGCTGAACTTTTAAACCTACACATGATATTTACCGAGATGTTGTCGTGGACGTGGAGCGGCTTATTAAAAAGCACTCCCGGATGGCAGAATGAAAGATTTTGTTCCTGTGGGGCAGTTAAAAAGGCCAACCAAACAACTAACGGTATTACTGCCGCTCACAGTGGAAGGAAACCTCCATTAAACTCTGGTTCTTAAGCGCCGTGGTTCAGGGCTGCCCTTTGTAGACGTGGTCTTATCAAAGCAGTCTGACACAGCAGAGAAGGAGCCTCCGGTTTGCATCGGCGGCTCAGCTAAGAACGCAAGACGTTGTCAAGCTTGTCAGAGGCTGCAGTGACCAAAACATCATGCCTTTTTCTTTGTGTGTGTGTGTGTGTATCACGCCATAGTTCCTCGAGTAACAAAGAGAGGCCTCCCCAGGCACAAACAATAACCCTTCCTTCATTTTCCACATGGCATTTACCGTGACTCTTGCAGCAGGGATGGAGGGTGGCGGCTATATGAGGACAGAGAGATGGAAGAAAACAGAATAAAGGAAATGAGGCTAAGGAAGATAAAAGAGGACAGAAAAATAATTATTTGCTCATTTTTAGAGTTATGATTTCTCTCCAAACCCCAAGGGGGGGGGGGGTCGTCTCTGTCAATTATTCTTCTTTTAGAAAAAAATGGGACTTGCCGTCTCTGTAGGAGATCACAAATTAATGTGGGACGGCCTGTAGAGGGAGGAGACTCGATGGAGTGCGATAAGAGTAATAATGAGGGGAGAAAAAAATTGCACTTCTGCGTTAATATACACTGAAATCATCTCGCTAAAACGAGGGCCCCGCTGTTTTTTAATGCAAAGTGTAAGCACAGTGGCCAAGCAGCATTAATAATGTACGATCTAAGTGAGAGAAAACACTGTGGAAAGGTTGAGGCTCGCTGAGAGGCAAACAACATGACTTAACATGAGTTATTAGGTCAGCTGCTACACTGGTGGTTACCTTCTCTCCCACTGTAGGAGGAACAGCAACCGACTCCTCTTTAAAAATCTTGCGAGGCCAATCATCCAGTCTCCGCAGTATAACATTTCCAGTCTATTAGTTTCACAAAAAGAGCATCAGCTGAACAAAACGCGAGTTGGAGGAATTGCTGACCCGGAAACTTTGAGGATAGATACGCACAACGAAGGGGACAGAACATTAGCCAGGAGGGAAATGGCTGTGGTTTAAAATGCCAAAGATATTAGCAGGTGAAGGATAAGCAAGTACAAATAGATTTTCTGGACGTTTAGCCTTCTTCAAGCTTTCTCGTTTTTTTGAATTACCGCATAAGAATGACACTGAGTCAGCTCAACATGCAACACACACCAGCATGCATTCCCACATGTTCACTTCTAGATTGGAAGGAGGCTTAGACGAGCTATCGAGGCAGTGCAGGTTAAAAGTGTTGTAATTAGCTGAACTGTCACTCTCCTGCTCTGGCAGCCAAATTGGAATCAGCCTAGAGGCCTGCCTGCACGCTTCCACTGTCCTCTAAACTGAAATATACCGTCTACTGTATGGGACTGAGGATTAGAGGCAGCAGCTGTTCAGAATGACTCTTGCCAGACATCTAGGAGTGTTTCAGCTCCAAACGTAAAATGAACGAAAAAATAAATCTGTTAGTGAAACTGTTCCATGGAGGTCCATCATTAGAGGTAAAAAAAAAATAAAGTTTGCCTCATTACGGCTCATTCCAAATTCAGTTTTGTGGTTTGGGGTAATTGTGAATGCAAAATTGTTCAATTTGTCTTGGCTTGGCTCCTCAGCCAGACGGTAATCATGAGGTTTTGGCTGAACATATCAGTAAATTTGCTAGAGCCAATTTGTGGTGACGTCCATGAGCAAACGTTTCTTTAGCACGAAAATTTAATTCCTTGCAGGAATGCATATCGCCTGCAGTCATACGTTCCAAAACTTTAACTATAGATCTATATATCCTGTGATGCATGCTCAATAATCCATGTAGAAAAATCTGACAAAGTTAAGTCAGGTCCTCTGGACGGAGTAAGAAAAAACTTGTTGAAACGTTTCGTCTTTAATCCTAAATACTTTGTCAGTCTGAGGAGCTGCAACAAACTCAGTCTTATAAATAGCCCCTGGTCAAAGTGGATCAACCAGTTTGTTGTTAACATACAAAACTAGCTGTTCACATGATGGAGGACCATCAACCTAACAACCGATAGTTAGTGCCCTGATGGCCGCTTGCTATTCACAGACAGCTGAGTGATGCTATCAATAACAGCGTTGTATGAGGGTGAATTGGACACGGAGGCCTCCGCCCTGGTTCTCATTACAAAGATGGTTTCCTTCACTCTTTCAAACCATCGTTCCTCTCTATCAAGTTTCCCTAATCAGTCTTAAGCCCCTTTTTCATGGTACCTCCAAGTACCAGTACAGCACGGCTCGGCTCGGTTTGGTACACGTTGTGCTTCCATGTGCCCTTTCATTATGCTTTCAATACTGGTTCCAGTGGGCGGGGTTCAAATTGACGTCACGCGCCTCTCACCAGCTGTTGGTGGTGAGACGCTGAAACAGGTTTCAGTACAGGGTGAGAATTTATTTTGAAGTTTCTGGTAAATTAAAAAGAATACAGATGATTAAAATGATTGAATTGAACAATATATATATATATATATATATA
>JBBPBX010037834.1:0-30713 GCA_038048925.1 Garcialebias charrua | reverse complement strand
TGGTACTTAATTGCTTACTCACTAACTTATTTACTTACCTGTACTTACTTACCTTTACTTACTTACTTACCAGTTGCTTACTGTTACTTAATTACGGTACTTACTTACTTATCCTGATGCATGCTCATGCTTACTTACTTACTTACTTACATACTTAATGACCTGTATAAAAAGTTAAGTCTGTTCCTTTGGACATTCAATAAAGAGGACCAGACCACTTTTTTTAGATTTTCCATCCTGGATTATTGAGCATGTATCAGGATATTAATTAACTGTACTTACTTTCTTACTTACTTGTACTTACTTACTTACTTGCACTTACTTACATACTGGTACTTACTTACTTACTTACTTACTTACTTACTTACTTACTTACTTACTTACTTACTTACTTACTTACTTACTTACTTACTTACTTACTTACTTACTTACTTACTTACTTACTTACTTACTTACTTACTTACTTACTTACTTACTTACTTACTTACTTACTTACTTACTTACTTACTTACTTACTTACTTACTTACTTACTTACTTACTTACTTACTTACTTACTTACTTACTTACTTACTTACTTAACTGTACTTACTTACTTATTTACTAACTAAATAACTAGCTTGAGCAGGGTTGTGACCAAATGGGACTTCTTCCATCTCATAGCTGAAAAGCCACTGTGCTCATCATGTCATTGTGTGACGTGAAAAATTACAGGTCAAAACTTTATATAGATTTGAGATTTTATTGTAGTTGTCATTCCTCCCTAGACTTTTAAAACACACATCTCACCTAAAATGAGGTGCAGCCATCTTTGAAATTATGGGAGTATTACTTCTGGCGCAGACATGCTACAAACCAGCATTTTATTATTATTATTTTAATGTGTCTCAGTTGTACATCAAAAATGTGACTCACGTAAAAAAACGATACGTGTATAAAACGATAACCAGCATGATGAAGTGGCATGGATACGAAGTGATTTGGAGCCATGTTGGTCCCACTTGGGATTAGCCATTAGCTCATCAGTCCAGTCAGAAATAAACTGCACTTTTCTAAACTGAGGCCAATTTATCAAATTGTCCCCTTCATTTGAAAACATCAGAAGCCTCTTCTTAATCCACGTAAACACAAAGTGTGTGTGACATGATTTTGGAACCATGCATAAAGTGGCAGAACATATATATATATATGTTGTTGTATCATTCAACTATGTTTGTTTTTACAAGCAGAATGATAAATCTATGAAAATTTGATTTAAAAGTGATTTTAAAATTGGCGCCGTGTTTCGTCAAGGGACATCCGGGTACTTACACATGCAACGTTGTGACATAGGGACCAGCACAGTTGTCTGCCGCTGCTATTAGCATGCAGTCTAATTGTCTTCAAGATCGCCTATTTTCTTTTGTATAACGAAAAATGCCAGTACGTTGTGTCGCATTTGGGTGTTCTAACAATGCCAGCTCTGTTGACGACTACAATCGGGTTCCGGCACTTCAACTTTGGAACTTTGCTCATCTGAAATGTTGGATTTCCCCTCGCACCACCTTGTTCACTGAATGGTAAGAGTCAAATAAATATGGGTGCAGACCTAAATTAGAACCAGCTGTTTCTTGTTCATCACTCGAAATTACATTCGGCTTCTCAAACTGAAGACAAATCGCTCAAATCTTCACTTAAATTGCTTAATTCCTCGGTTTGTATATTCTCTGCCATAGTCATTTACAAGGTGTGTTCTGGCGATTGCGTCAGAAAATGCGTCAGCGTTTGATCCCTCCTTTCTCCACCCGAAAACTGTGACGCTCTGAAGAGAACTATTTTATTAAAAAATTACTTTTATATATTAATTATTCGAAGCATCTGTGTACAAAAAAATCAAAGCTGAGTAGCTACTCTGCCACTTTATGCATAGTTCCAAAATCATGTCACACACACTTTAAAAAAAACAGTGAACAAGATGAGATGTCTGCAACAAAATACGATTCTTATTCAACTTTATAATGTCAAGCTGTGATTGCAGTGGTGTGACTGACATTCAGCTGTCTGTAAATGTAAGACAACATATTGTTTTCATAACGTAAACACATGGAGTCTCGGTGATAAATGTGTTAAAGCTGGTTTCAGCACCACGGACAGAGCCCAGGGATGGCTGCTCATTACCAGCATATGAAAAACCAATTTGCTTCACCACAGCCTGCATGAAGTTACAAGCTCTTCCACTGAAGCTGCAGAGAAAATGTAAACACACGCACACCATCCATCTTATTTGCTTTCGAGTGTGTGCGGAGTGTGTTTATCTAACTCATGCAACACTTGCTCCTTTTATAATCCGCAGATTTTTTATTTTTTTGAGACAAAAGAGGGTTCGCTAACTAACCCTGAAAAATGCAGCTGCACACACGCAACGGCATGTTGAGTGTTTATCATTCCCTCCTCCAGGAAAACATTTAAGCACGTTTTCTATCCCTCATCTTTGCAACCTCCTCCGCAATTCCTCCTCCACCCCCTCAGCTTCTTCATAAAAGAAATGCGTCTGCTGCAAAAAAAAATAATAATAAATGAATACGTAAATAAAAAACTAAACAATAAATAAATAAATATCAGGAGTTGTTTTTGCAATGACTCTCTGAACACATAAAAGCAAGCCACATGAAACAACAATGTGAAAATTCCCCTGCATATGCAGATGGAATACTTTGGCTTAACTCTGCTGAGTCTTGATGGAATGAAATTGGCGCATGCATTGAAGTTTTATGGTTTTTACAGAAAAAGTGCAAGCTCCAATCAACTCTGCAATAAATCTGTGTGCAGTTAGTAAAGAAATAAGAAATGACACTATGTCCTGTTCTACTGTTCAAGGAGGAAACTCCACTTTGCTCTCCAGTGCACCTCATCCCTGACCTTGTCCCGACATCTTTGTCTCTTCTTATAAATCTGCAGTCATCAATTCCCACCGCTGTGTCCAAAGAGTGAGGCTGTCAGCTGCACTCACTTCATGCTGCAGGTCCTGGAAAATGAGAAAATATGATCATGTCTTGGATGAAGGGCGGTAAAACGTGTCATATAAATTCTGCCCCGTGTCGCCATGTGTCTGACTTATAATCATTGTGTAATGAACGACTGAAAGAAAAGCTCAGGCAATCGTGGTGTTTCAAACGGGTGTGCTCTTTCTTTTTGCTCTGTGAGCACAACCTGTCACACGTGAGTAAACTTGGGCACACTGCTGATGCACTGAGGCAAATGTCATGAATTAATTTCATTTTTACACAATCTGCTCACCTGCAGTACATAGTAACAATGCTTTTTAAATGCCAATCTGCATCTTTACACACTATTACATAAATCAATATACTGTTAAGTCATCTCCTTTTTGTGCCACTCCTATGTATTGGCATTAAATGATGGTCTAATTGCGCTTTAGAGCAGAAGTACTAAAGTGTCCTCATTTATTCGGCAGACAAGAGGAAACCACCAAGCTGTACCGTCTCCTGTCCTTGAAACTCAATGGTATGTATCTGCACTTCACCACCCATAGCTAATTACAGCATCAGAAGATATGTGGAGCTTGGCTCAGACAGGCAAGGTGTTGATCCCTGATGTGCTGAGGCAAGCAGCGCTGGCTGAAGGTAAAGGAGAGGCGATTCAATGAATTAAGGAGATGGAAGAGAGGAGGCATGGGAGTGATAGACGGCAGAGTACTCAACCGTAAAATGATGCTCTTAACTGGTACTGGATTAAATAAAAGCATTTCTTCAATCTGTTTCAGTGTGACAATTATAGTTGCTCATGTTAATGTAATATTTTATGCTATATAATGACTTCGAATGCAAGCAAATAAGATATGTTAAGCTAATGTTTGTTGTTTTTGTGCAGTTGTTTTGCCAAACCTTTTTTTTTTTGCGTGGGCTTGTTCCTGGGAAAAAGCAGCGCTGCAACCCAGATACGGAACTGTTAGCTATAAATTGTCTTTCATATCCTCTGCTCAGTGAGTTCCACTGTGCTATTTTGGTAGCAGTGGGATTGTTTTAGCATTTAGCTCCTGCTGACAGCACATGTGATGCCCACAGCTCAGTTGAAGTCAGGCTATAAACACAGTAGACATATAGACATTCATGGAGCTCTCAGGGGATTTTATGTTGCCTTCCTGATTCTGCTGAACTTCCAACACCTCTAATAGTCCACTATGCCAAATGAAAATATGAAATGTTGAATGTGCTTTATATAAAGTTTAAAGATCAACCTGTGGCTAGAAGAACAGGAGGTGATTACAAAAAAGGGATGCTTCAAATGCACATTGTCTGTGAAAATCCTGATGAACTTCTGATAAAAAAAAGATTTATTTTTAGACTTGAACTCTCCAAATTTGATTAAAAAATACAATAGGTAGAGGTGGTTGAATTCGTAAAGTTTTATAAAACTTCAAACTTTATTATTGACATGGTGTTCTGTTCCCTTGTCTGTTTTCTTAGTATTTCCATGTCTTCAACTTTTCCATTTTCTCGTATTTTGCCAATCTTATGTTTTGTCTCTGTTCTTGTAATTTTCTCACTCACTCCTCAGTCTACCTCTCCAGCCTTTAATCATTCGCACCTGTCCCTTATCAGCTACCTGCTCAGGTGCACTCATCATCCCTCTCTCCCTCAGCCTCACTTAAACCTCTCCTCTTCACTACTCAAGCGCCCGTTCTGTTTTGCAGATATGACTCAGTCCTTCTCCATTCCTATGATCTGTCTGTACCTGTATCCTGATCCATACCTTCTCACCAGTCATGTTCCTGCTTCACTTGCCTGCCTGCAAATGGGTCTAAAACATGAGGATTGTGTCAGAATGACCGGATGCTTGAGTAGTGAAGGAGCGGATTAAATAAGGCTGAGGGAGAGAGAGATGATAAGTGCACCTGAGCAGGTAGCGGATTAAAGGCTGGAGAGGCAGAATGAGGATAGAGAAAATGACAAGAACAGAGACAAAGCACAAGAATGACAAAATACAAGAAAACAGAAAAGTTGAAGATATGGAAATACAAAGAAAACAGACAAGGGAACAGACCACTATGTCAATTATACTGTGTAGGGGAATTTGATACCTCTTAAAGCAAACCCTACTAACATGAAATGCTGCTGTTAAATTACCCTTCCCCTGCTGTTGTGTATATCAGCTCAAGTGCCTATATCTAAAACTGGAAACTTTCATCTCATTATTGGGGGGGACCATAAACAGGGAAATTTTTTAAGAGCAATTTTGGGGGGGTCGGCAAAGTTACAGTGAAATGTAATGCAAAATGTACAGAGGGAAGTTTATCCAAACTGCATGCATATACTATGCAGAATAATCAGCAATAATATTGATTTAAATGGCATGTATTTAGTAGTCTTAATACTACTATTAATCAGTACAATAGTGACACTCATTACTCTTATAAAAAATTAATGTGTTCAATCTTTGCCACTTGTCAAAATGACAAGTGGCAAAATGAGAATTTTGCAAAATAGGTCCCCTCTAAATATTGTTTAAATTTCAGTTTGGCTTGTATTCATAGATTGCTGTGGTCAGTGTCACTGATAATCTGGTACCACACCTTCCCAAAATCTTAAAGCTTAAAAAGAAAACAGTTTTCAAGGAGAAGAAATACTTTAATGCAGGGGTCACCAAACTTTTTGAGACTGAGAGCTACTTCAGTGGGACCAAGAGGCACAAAGGTCCACTTGTTCGTTCCAAACAAATTTGCATGGTTCAACTTTAATCATAGTATTAATAATAATACATTTACATACATGTGAATATATGACTGCCTGATCACATCTGATCTGGTCTGTATTATTAAAGACTCCACACAATGATTTAGCTTGGTAAATATGATCAATTATTATTGATAATTACCAGTAGTGATTAGAACTCTCAATCAAGAACTTGAGTCCTCAGTTTGAATAATGTTTTGGTTCTTCTGTGCAAATGTAAATTGTTCTTAGCTTTGACTGGGAGTGTGGATGGTTGTTTGTCTCTTTGTCTGTCTCTGTGATGGACTGGAGACCTGTCCTGGGTGTCCCTGCCTTCACACAAAAGCAGCTGAGATTGGTTCCAGTCCTAAACAAGGGGGCATAATGGATTACTTATTAACTGATATTTAAACATAAAACACTATTTCTTTTATGTTAAACTCAATCTGTAACATTTGAAATTCATTGTATTTTATAAATATTTTATTAACTGTTTTGTAGAAATGAACACGTTTGTAACATTCATTCAAAATATGCCTTTTACTATTAACAAATCTAGCATTTTTTAAGAACCTATTAAGAATAAAATCTTCCAGTTGCAGATACAAAATATCAATAATGTAATATAATAAACAGTGACATTTTTTAATTAATCATGTGACATAAGTATTGATCCTCAACATTTTTTATAATAATAATTTATTTATAAAGCCCTTTAAAACAACCACAGCTGCAACAAAGTGCTACACATATAAAATCATTTTAACTAATCATCACATCTTCTCTACTCTTTTTATTAATTATCTTTCACATATTTTATCATTACTTCTTTCAAGAGCTCCACACCTGAAAATATGATGAATGTGAATCCATCCTGCTCAAAGCTGCGCTGACATTCTTCTGTCTGTTGTGAGCCAGTTAGCATTGAAGCTAGCGTGTTAGCTGATGAAGTGTCGCTCCTCGTTGCGTTTTGCTGTTGCTACAGCCACTAATGAGACACACTTGTCTTTCAACACTGTGAAAGACCTTTTCCTCCCAGTCACTGTCACCTATGTTTTAAGTAGCTACTGGAAGTTAATAGTTTGTGCAGCAGCTCACTCCCACCCAGCGGCTCCGCGAGCCTGTGACTCCGGTGCTCTTGTTGTTCCTTGTAAACATTGGACTAAACCATTTGCCAACAGAGAAGGGGGGGGGGCAAAATTTCCTTCTTTTTTTTTAGAATAATGGCGGATTTCTCTCTTTTTTTGCCTTTTTATATTTATATCGTTTAAAGACACGGTTTCCTTTATTGAATTATTGGGGGGGACAGATCTATATTTCCCCAAGATTGGGGGGGTCCGGACCCCCCCGACCCCCCCAGGATCTACGCCTATGCCTCAAACCAAGAAAACACAGTCACCAGGGAGTAAATATACTAACTAATGCACTTTAAATGTTCCTTTTAGTTTTGGAATAAAATTGTGTTGCATGTCCTTTTTGTGGGATTCCTGGGTTTTGCCTGTCATTCACTCTTCCTTTCACAGCTAATTAACAACAACTCACTCCACCTGCTGCTGCTCTGAAGAGGACTGCCTGGTGGTGGATTTAAGCTCCTGCCAGACACCTCTTCAGTGCTGGGACATCATCTACCAAATGGTAATTCGAGTACAGCCAACTAACCTTTTGTTACAGCTGGTTCTCACCAGCTGTGATTCCTCCAGGACCTATGGCCTGCCTCTTCAAGTCCTCCCTAGGACCTTATCTCTTCACTGGGCTCCACCTGTGGATCAACGGTGTCCCTTCAACAATCATCCTCAAACAATTCACATCTGGGTCAACCTGCTCCGCTCTCCAATTACCTCATGGATCTCCTGCAAAACCCAGGACTGCTCCTCTCCTCTCCTTCTCGGTCTTCACCTACAACACAAACACTGCGACGACAACCAATCACCTGTAAATAAAAGTTCACTTGCTTTTGTATTCCTGGCTCTGTCTTTACTGAATCAGTCTGCTTACTTGGGGGTTGACGTTGATACAAACATGATACTTTTATTTACTGTTTAATACCTATGTAAGTCTAAAAAAGATTTACTGTCTTTAGACTGTTGTTTACTTCATTAGCACTGGTAGTGGACCAGTGCTAATGAAGTGAACAACAGCCAAGTTTCTTTAAGCCTAATTTAATGTTAAATTGTTGCAGTTTGTCAGATTACTATCAAGTTTCTTTCTATTGTCTGTAATCTGAACGGAACAGAAAAGAAGATGGAGTGATTAAAAATATTATTTTTTAAGAAACCTATAACTCTAAACTTGTTAATATTTAGAGGAAACAGAAGCAGTTGTATATTATTTGAGACAATCAGACTAACTCAGGTTTAAACTTTTAAGCAGTTGGAATCTGATCAAAACTTTTATCATCTCTTCTTGTCTTCTTTTTTATTCTTATGTGTCTGTTACTGTGTATCTTATGTGTCTTCATGTGTTGTTTTTTACTTCCTATCTTTACCAAGCTTAACCTGCTGCACATCCTTTCCAGCCTGATCCCTCTGTCTTGCCAATCGGTACAAGTCTTTCTATGTGTCTTTTGTGTGTGTGTGTGGGGGGGAGGGGGGTGTCTGTGTGTGATTCTAATGTAATGCTGCCCCTATTGAATAATGTGGTACTTATAATTTAATTTTCCTTCAGGGCTGTTAAAAATTAACTTCTGTTCAATGTCCAAGATCAACTTTTGCTGTAAGGAAAACTTAAATGTCTTTTTTTTTTTACTGTAAAGAATGGTTCTTTTAAAATATTGTGGCATTTTTACATGCTCAAGTTTAACACGACTTACAGCCTTGGAAAAAATGTCTGCAACAATGTCTTCTAAAACAAATGCTAATAGTGTTTTCAAGTTGACCATTTTGGTTTGATGTTTTCCTATTAATGATTTGAGTTGTTTCAGGTACAAAAATGTACTGTTTTGTCTAACTGTGCTTTATTGCCTCACTACTATCTATCTGAAAGTTTTTGCATCAATCCAATCAAGGTCCTGTTTTCCAAAAGATTGCCTGTTCTGATTTATCCAACGTGTCAGAAAAGAAGACGAATCAATTGTTGTAGATGCACCAAACTCGCAAGTGGGAAAACATTATAGAAATGTGCTGCAATAAAACAACCTGTTCTTATCCCAGGGCATGAGTTGTTGCTATTTTGTTCAGATCAGCAGCTATTCTTAGATAACACTCAGGGTCTCCTCTGGCACTGGTGAAAAGCATAAACATTCTTGTGAAATTCTCCAGATAAAGATCATAAAGGAATCCATCTTCCTGGCTCAAGCACATTACTACATTACTTTGTGCTCATAGCTTTTGGCAGTAGAAAATTCAACAATAATAGCTTTTACTATCTAATTCTATGTGAACATTGTACAAAGTACAAAATGAAGGAAATTTGTGTTTTAGTTGGTTATTTCTTTGTTTTAACAATGCTTTTTGGCAATTAATTTTGTAATGTTTGAAACTAATTTCCCTTTAAATTGTACAACCTTTGTTAGGAAAATGCATTTGTGGGTTGAGCAGCAGAGTGGAGTATGCGGATTACAAAAAAATGTGACAAATCTTCTTTGCTAATGTCAAACAGCATATTTTATTATTGACTCTTGATTTGAGCTGATACCCCAGGTATAGGCAAGTGTCTGACTTGTACTCAATTGTCTGCACCTGTGAACATTGAAATTTACAACATTCATTTGGTTTCTGCTCAAAGCACGTACCTTTTGATTGATTAAGATAGGGTCCGTGTCTTAAAACCACTGCAAGCTGGTGCTCTGAAGAACAAATTGCTGCATTATTTCAAGTGAGCTCCAGTACCATCTCTGTCTTCAAGGTTCAAGGTCCTTTATTGTCATTTACATCAAATGTGGTACATGAGGTGGAACTAAGTTGTGTACTTAAGGTACCAGTCACACCCAAAAGTAGCAAAAATATAAGGTTTACAAAGAAATTGTATACAAGAATGTAAGATAGAGGCTAAAAGCTAATAATGTAAAATATTATATTAAACAGCATCCTGAACTTGAGTCTGCAGTGAGCAGATGGATATGAATGAATACAGCAGTTTAAGGGCAAGAGATCTGCAGCATGGATAAGTCACACATCACCAATTAAAGTGGCATTACAGTGATTTTTCTTCTTTTTTTTTTTTCAAACAATGATTTTCCCGGTTATAGATTCATGAGTCTAACAGTTTCAGGGTATAAGCTGTTGCTCAGTCTAGTGGTTCTACACTTAATGCTCCTTAACCTCCTGCATGAGGGAAGTGGGGCAAAAAGTGTGTGTGCTGGCTGAGTGGGGTCCTTCATGATGCAGATGGCCCTATTCCTGCAGCTGGAGGTGTAGATGTCTGTGATGATGAGGAGGCTGACTATAACAGTCTTACTTCATCACTCTCTGCAGAGCTTTCATGCAGCTGTGCAGCCTCCATGCAACACACTGATGCTGGAGCACAGGATGCTCTCCACTGAACATCTGTAGAAGGAGATGAGGACTGAACTTCCCAGGCCAGCTCGCCTCAGCCACTTGAGGTAGTAGAGTCTTTGATGTGCTTTCTTGATCAGGCTGGTAGTGCTGTTGCCAAAGCTGAGGTTCCCACTGCAACCAGGTGCACACCCAAGTACTTGTAACTGGAGACCACTTGCACCACAGATCAGGGGTAGGTATGCTTACTCCTTCTGAAATCCACAGTCATCTCCTTTGTCCTGCACCAGCTCTCTAGGTGTTCTTCATCCTGACTGTAGTCATCAAATACAACAGGCCAGAGACAGAAATACCACTGAAAGCATAATACTCCAGCAAAGTGTAACACTCGACCAAGGGCGGCCGGCCAATAGGGGGCGCTAGGGCGCCGCCCCACTGGAACTTCTGGACTATTTTACATTGAAGACTTTAATTTTTTTTTTTAATAAAAATGAAATAATAAAATAAAAATATTTTGAAATATATGCATATATGTTTTTTGTTGTGATAAATATTTTATGAGTAATGAGTTATATTGTTTGTTTCAAAAAACGTTTTCTGATTGGTGACATATTTCCAAAGGAAAAGTTTACAAGACAGTGGTGAGACCAGCTATATTGTATGGTCTGGAGACAGTGTCATTGACAAAAAGACAGGAGAAAGAACTGGAAGTGGCAGAAATGAAGATGCTGAGGTTCTCCTTAGGAGTGACAAGGATGGATAAGATCAGGAATGAGATCATCAGAGGTACAGCACATGTTGAACAACTGGGAGATAAAGTTAGGGAGGCCAGACTGAGATGGTTTGGACATGTCCAGAGGAGGGACAGTGGGTATATTGGTAGAAGGATGTTAGAAATGCAGCTGCCAGGAAAAAGACAAAGAGGGAGGCCAAAGAGGAGATATATGGATGCAGTTAGAGAGGACATGAAGGTAGTTGGAGTGAGGACAGAGGATGCAGAGGACAGAGTGAGGTGGAGGAGGATGACTCGCTGTGGCGATCCCTGAAAAGGGAAAAGCTGGAAGAAGAAGAAGAAGATTGGTGACGCATCTCCTGTTTTGGGGACGCATGAATCTTTTCCATAGACTCTCATTATAAATGGTGCATGCGCAGTTATTCCACGACGTTACAAAACAATGGGAAGATGCTGAGCGCAGTTTTCACCGCCCTGAACACGTCCAAAGTGAGCTCTACCTACCGATTGCGTGTTTCCGGCCGTTTATTTATTTTTATTTTTTTTTTTTTTTGTCTGGAAAATTAGCCGTGCGGTCAGTGACTCAAGCAGGCTTGCTCAGGTAAGTTTTAAATCATTGAAAGCCCTTTATCTAATGTCTATTTGCATTTCTGACTGATATGCCTCTCAAATTTTAGATGGCTGTTTGTGAAAAAAGCCTTCAGCTGACTGTTTATTCTAAAAGTGGCAACTGGTGATTTTTTTTTCTTTGTTTGTTTGTGGAGTTAGATTGCCAGCGCAGGTTATTGTATAGTATTGGACTCTGATGGCTACATTTATTTTAATTTGCTTATCAAAAATGATCAAACATTAATAATTGTATATACCATGTCACTTGTGGTGTTTTACTATTTCTTAACACTGTATTGATCTGGAGAATGAAAACAAAGCCTCTTGCAAGTAGAAATGCCGAAATGTTTTAATCTCACTTATTTTCCTTTCTATAATTTATATATTATTTATTTATTTATATATATTTTTGTTTGTTCTTTGTTGTTTTAGTGAGTCAAATTGACTATTCTCATCCTGGGCATTTAATTGTTCTGTTGACCTTGTATTCATTCAACCTTTATTTAGTCAGGTAAATTGTATTGAGCCTCGAGGGCTCATTTACGAAAGCGACCTGCTACAAACTAGAGAATGATGAACATCAATGATACAAATACATTAAACAATAAACAAAAGAAAAGAAAAAGTAGCAAAAACATTATAAGGTGTACAAAAAAATCAAAGACAGGAACATATCTGCATTGGTTTTAATCTGCATTTGCTTAAAAAAAACTGTTTGAACTTTGGGGAAAAAAATCCTTTTGGAGAAATAGCCCCCCCTGGTGGACATTTCACGGGCCACCACTGCACTCGACTACAGCCTTAAAAACTCTTGTATCTCATCAGGTAGATGGCTGACAACTGGTGGCAATTAGAAGCCATCTTGGAGAGAGGAGCTGCAGACTGTGGTTCTCTAACACTGTCCCTTTTATGTTACATGGGTTTACAATGGCCCAAGATGCACTGTGCTACAGGTAGCTGCTGCGTCCGGCGTTTGCACTTACAAAAGACGACGAAATTCTATGTAAATGATAATCATGTTAAACTAACAATGATGTAAAGCATTGTAAAATAATGTTTGCATGAACTGCTATGGAATATACGAGATTAGACTTATTTTTAGATACCAGAAATCTAGTTTGGCCTTGGGCCTGATTGGACTAGCTTTTAGCTCATCAACCTGATTAGAATAAATTGACCAGGTAGATCAAATACCTACAAACAACAAGAATGTAAAAAACGTTTCTACAGAATCCAATTTGAAATGGTCTGAGCTATACCTTTAACATACTATAAAAACAAAAATGCAACAAAAATACAACACAGCAGCTTTTTGCAATTAAAGGAATCTCTCAAATGAAAACCTTACATGAATTATGTTCACTGTTTTGGCTTTTATTCCCAGCTATTGACACTAATACCTTATTTGTGGGCTTGTCTCATTAGGTGAGTGTGTTATCAACGACTCTGTGTTATCATGTGACCTTCTGTAGATGGGGTGGATTTGCCTCTTTGTGCATTTTTCATGCCCCCTCTGGGAACAAGTGTGACCCAGTCATTTGGGGATTTAAACACGCATTTTTGTCACGTCATTTTTTATGGTTCGCTTGTGATTTATTACCTCTAGCATCATATTTTGTCTTGATCCACTCTGTTAGTCCCACATATGTGATCTGATTGTTGGACATGGTTGTTACACAAGGGTGGGAAGACGGGGGGCAGAGGTGTCCTCATTGTATGGCTATCATCTTGATAAATTGCTCTGACCCCCGTGTGCCACAGAGAACACGACTGGAATAAAAAGTTTGCTGCAGCCACCACTACACTAGAATTTCAAGCAACTGTGAATGACAGACCCCCCTCCACAACCCATCCCTCCCCCCTTTTTAGAGGAGTCCAGCTATAGCAACGGTCAGCTTGTTAGTACAAGGTCATGGGATGTCCTGCTGTCAGTACCACTCTTAGTATACAACAACTTTCCATTCTGTGCTTTTATATTTATGGCTCTTCACACAGGTTAGCTTTACAAATGGTTTGTTACAGTACATTTTTTACAGAAGTAATTTAGCTTCTGTCAGCTACTATACTGATTGCCTTAAAGCTTCAGTATGTAGCTTTTTTATGAACATATTTCTTCACTCTGTCACTACCTCCTGACAGACTGATGTTAGCCAGGTAATCTCTGAAAAAAAATTAAAAAAATATTGTCCCCTTGCTTCTCCAGGTGGTAAATAAGCATTTCTAAAAAGAAAAGGTGACCCGCCATTTTCCAGCCAATAAAAACAGAGTTTGTAACCAGCCAATAAAAACAGAGCTTGAATTTGAAATTCAACAGACCACAAGGGGGCAGAGCCACATATGGCTCTGAGGGGGAGGGATCAGAATGCTTTGCCTGTTGAAAATATTTCTAAGTGCTGCAGTTCTACAGAAACTGCATACTGAACCTTTAAGGTAGCAAAATGTTGTGCGAGGAAACAAGTTTACAGTCTTATGTTGCTCACAAGTTTTAAACACAAGTCAGTGCAACAGTTGTGAAACGTTCCAACTAAACTGATTGTGTGCAAAAACAAACCAAAAAAATGTAATTTACATGCTTTTTAAAAATTATTTCTAAATGAACCCATTTACACATTTATCCTGTGCAGCAAGAATCTCATAGTTTCTCCTGAACGACTTCTGACTAAAGGGGTTCAATGCCAGTTTGCGTAAAGCATTTTCAAAGACCACAATTAGGATTATTCTGCGTGACAGTTTCTCACAATTATCTGCTTTAAGTGCTGTCTTTGCTTCGTGGAATTTGACTCCAGCGGCAATACAGCAAATTTGGGTTATTATGGAGGCTTGGCACTTCACATTTCCTCTTGTTAACAGTTCTTACATGATTGAACTGCCTGTCTCAAAATGGTTTAAATAATTGCTACCTTTTCCCTAATTGAAAGGGAGGCATCAGGACTAATTCAATTCCTATAATTTAATTATTCCAACAAAACTACATAATTGAAATAGTTAATGAACTATTTAAATCATTTTAGCTGGAAATTGTCTAATTTCAGATCTAATGCATAGAGCAATCCCCCTGATTAACCTTTTAGGGGATTCGCCTGAGGTGATGCCCTAAAAAAAGAAGTAAATTAATAAAACATTCAAGGTCATATGATATGATACTGTATATACAAAGAGACATATCTCTTCTGCTGGGGGTCTATTAAGGGAAAACAGGATGAAGCCTCATATTGCTGAAGTTATATTAACACATCTACTGGTAACTCATCATTTTTCTCCACTGAAAACAGAGTTTAACAATGTGTTAAGGTCTAACGATCCGCCCCGATGTCATCTATCTGGGTTAATTTACTTCAGTACTCTTCTCACCTTGCTCTGTAAATAAATGAAATGTGCGAGGAAGCAACAGAGCCTTCTGCTCTCCACCAACACACACCCTTCCTGAGTCCAGTTCTTCACATTTTGTCTCAAATCCCAACCAGTGTGTAGGGAGCACTTGCGCAGCGGTATGAAGGGTCCTTTAATCTGTAATTTACTGCAATCAGAGATCCTGGACCTTAGGGTTACACAGAGTCAGATACTTGAAATTGATCCCGTCTCACACAACACAATGGCACACTGTCTATTTTCTCTTTCTGTTCCTGCTACTTCGCCCTGCTGCTGAGGACTGTAACGAGGTCAACTGTGACACATCTGATTTGGAAAGGTGTCTTCTGTGTCCTGGTCTGCAGGTGAAAAGAAGTGTTATGACACCGTGCATGTCTGTTTTATGACAAAACTGACATGGAACTGATGCCGTTACTCGGCTCAAACTCTAATTCAAACTAGCATTTGTTTGCCAAATAATATATCCCTCCCAATACTAATCCTTGTTCTTGTTAATTTCTTACGTTAGTGACACCCTCGTACTGCCACTCTGTAAAGTTGTCAACTGTAAATATCACAGTACAGTATTGTACTTTTGCCAGATTTATGCCTGAAAATACAAAAAAACATAGAAAGTAAGATATAAAATACTCACAAAGACAACTGCAATAATTGCTTTACCGGATAATTATTTTGACTTTTTATCCAGCCATGTCTTACTTCAGCCTAAAGCAAGAGACATGCAGAATCGCTTTCTTCACCGTTCAGTGTATCTGACAACTTTAATAAAATAATCTATTTTGAGGTTTCAGCAGCTCAGCAGTTCATATTGATGGTTTTAGGTGAAGTTGGAAAAGCAGGGCCTCGCAACAGAATTTGTTTGTGTTCATTTGAAAGGTCCTCGTTTCAGTGGTAACCAAGCAAGAAAATAAGCTGTTCTTTTCAAATTCTCGTTTTGCTGTTTAACCTAGTTTATATTTTAAATGGTGAGGTATATGACCTGTTATTTGTTATAGTCTATATGGTTTTAGATTTTTTTAAATTCATGACTTGTTTTAAATAATATTAATTTCCATCCATCCATCCATCCATCCATCCATCTTCTTCCGCTTATCCGGGGTCGGGTCGCGGGGGTAGCAGCCTAAGTAGGGAGGCCCAGACTTCCCTCTCCCCAGCCACTTGGAGCAGCTCCTCTGGGGGAATCCCAAGGCGTTCCCAGGCCAGCCGAGAAACATAGTCCCTCCAGCGTGTCCTGGGTCTTCCTCTGGGTCTCCTCCCGGTGGGACATGCCCGGAACACCTCACCAGGGAGGCGTCCAGGAGGCATCCTAACCAGATGCCCGAGCCACCTCAACTGGCTCCTCTCGATGTGGAGAAGCAGCGGCTCTACTCCGAGTCCCTCCCGGATGACTGAGCTTCTCACCCTATCTCTAAGGGAGAGTCCAGCCACCCTGCGGAGAAAACTCATTTCAGCCGCTTGTATCCGAGATCTTGTTCTTTCGGTCATAACCCAAAGCTCATGACCATAGATGAGGGTGGGAACGTAGATCGATCGGTAAATTGAGAGCTTTGCCTTTTGACTCAGCTCTCTCTTCACCACGACAGACCGGTACAGCGCCCGCTTCACTGCGGACGCTGCACCTATCCGCCTATCGATCTCACGCTCCAGTTTTCCCTCATTCGTGAACAAGATCCCGAGATACTTAAACTCCTCCACTTGGGGCAGGACCTCCTCCCCGACCCGGAGAGGGCATGCTACCCTTTTCCGGCTCAAGACCATGGCCTCGGATTTGGAGGAACTGATCCTCATCCCGGCCGCATCACACTCGGCTGCAAACCGCTCCAGTGAAAGTTGTAAATCACGAACTGATGAAGCCAGTAGGACCACATCATCTGCAAAAAACAGAGAAGCGATTCTAAGGTCACCAAAACGGATCCTCTCAACACCTTGGCTGCGCCTAGAAATTCTGTCCATAAAAGTTATGAACAGAATCGGTGACAAAGGGCAACCTTGGCGGAGTCCAACTCTCACCGGAAACGAGCCTGACTTACTGCCGGCAATGCGGACCAAGCTCTGACACCGGTCGTACAGGGACCTAACAGCCCTTATCAAAGGGCCTGGTACCCCATACTCCCGGAGTACCCCCCACAGAACCCCCCGAGGGACGCGGTCGAATGCCTTCTCCAAGTCCACAAAGCACATGTAAACTGGTTGGGCAAACTCCCACGCACCCTCCAGGACCCTGCTGAGGGTGTAGAGCTGGTCCAGTGTTCCACGACCAGGACGAAAACCACACTGCTCCTCCTGAATCCGAGGTTCGACTATCCGACGGACCCTCCTCTCCAGAACCCCTGAATAGACCTTACCAGGGAGGCTTAAGAGTGTGATCCCCCTATAGTTGGAACACACCCTACGGTCCCCCTTTTTGAATAGGGGAACCACCACCCCAGTCTGCCAATCCAAGGGAACTGCCCCCGATGTCCACGCGATATTGCAGAGTCGCGTAAGCCAACACAACCCTACAACATCCAGAGCCCTAAGGAACTCCGGGCGAATCTCATCCACCCCCGGAGCCTTGCCACCGCGGAGCTTTTTAACCACCTCGGCGACCTCAGCACCAGAGATCGGAGAACCCGACCCAAAGTCCCCAGGCTCTGCTTCCTCAGTGGAAGACGTGCCAGTAGGATTGAGGAGGTCTTCGAAGTATTCCGCCCACCGACTCACAACATCCCGAGTTGAGGTCAGCAGCACGCCACCCCCACCATAAATGGTGTTGGTCGCGTACCTCTTTCCCCCCCTGAGACGCCGGATGGTGGACCAGAATCGCCTCGAAGCCGTACGGAAGTCATTCTCCATGGCCTCTCCGAACTCCTCCCACGCCCGAGTTTTTGCCTCAGCAACCACCCGAGCCGCATGCCGCTTGGACTGCCGGTACCTATCAGCTGCTTCCGGGGTCCCACAAGCCAAAAAGGCCCAATAGGACTCCTTCTTCAGCCTGACAGCATCCCTCACTGCCGGTGTCCACCACCGGGTTCGAGGGTTGCCACCACGACAGGCACCAACAACCTTGCGGCCACAGCTCCGATAAGCTGCCTCGACAATAGAGGCGCGGAACACGGCCCACTCGGACTCCATGTCCCCCGCCTCCCTCGGAACGTGTTCAAAGCTCTCCCGGAGGTGGGAGTTAAAGCTCCGTCTTACGGGAGACTCTGCCAGACGTTCCCAGCAGACCCTCACAATACGTTTGGGTCTGCCAGGTCTGACCGGCATCCTCCCCCACCATCGGAGCCAACTCACCACCAGGTAGTGGTCAGTTGACAGCTCCGCCCCTCTCTTCACCCGAGTGTCCAAGACATGCGGCCGCAGATCAGATGAGACGACAACAAAGTCGATCATCGAACTGCGACCTAGGGTGTCCTGGTGCCAAGAGCACATATGGACACCCTTATGCTTAAACATGGTGTTCGTTATGGACAATCCATGACGAGCACAGAAGTCCAATAACAGAACACCACTCTGGTTCAGATCAGGGGGGCCGTTCCTCCCAACCACACCCCTCCAGGTCTCACTGTCATTGCCCACGTGAGCGTTGAAGTCCCCCAGTAGAACAAGGGAGTCCCCAGGAGGCGCACTCTCCAATACCCCCTCCAAGGACTCCAAAAAGGGTGGGTAGTCTGAGCTGCCGTTTGGTGCATAGGCACAAACAACAGTCAGAGCCCGTCCCCCCACACGTAGGCGAAGGGAGGCTACCCTCTCGTTCACCGGGGTGAACCCCAACGTACAGGCACCAAGATGGGGGGCAACAAGTATGCCCACTCCTGCTCGGCGCCTCTCACCAGGGGCAACTCCAGAGTGGAAGAGTGTCCAACCCCTCTCAAGGAAACTGGTTCCAGAGCCAGAGCCATGCGTTGAGGTGAGTCCGACTATTTCTAGCCGGAACCTCTCAACCTCACACACTAGCTCAGGCTCCTTCCCCACCAGAGAGGTGACATTCCATGTCCCAATGGCCAGCTTCTGTAGCCGAGGATCAGACCGCCAGGGTCCCCGCCCTCGGCCACCACCCATCTCACATTGCACCCGACCCCTTTGGCCCCTNCCTCACAATACGTTTGGGTCTGCCAGGTCTGACCGGCATCCTCCCCCACCATCGGAGCCAACTCACCACCAGGTAGTGGTCAGTTGACAGCTCCGCCCCTCTCTTCACCCGAGTGTCCAAGACATGCGGCCGCAGATCAGATGAGACGACAACAAAGTCGATCATCGAACTGCGACCTAGGGTGTCCTGGTGCCAAGAGCACATATGGACACCCTTATGCCTAAACATGGTGTTCGTTATGGACAATCCATGACGAGCACAGAAGTCCAATAACAGAACACCACTCTGGTTCAGATCAGGGGGGCCGTTCCTCCCAACCACACCCCTCCAGGTCTCACTGTCATTGCCCACGTGAGCGTTGAAGTCCCCCAGTAGAACAAGGGAGTCCCCAGGAGGCGCACTCTCCAATACCCCCTCCAAGGACTCCAAAAAGGGTGGGTAGTCTGAGCTGCCGTTTGGTGCATAGGCACAAACAACAGTCAGAGCCCGTCCCCCCACACGTAGGCGAAGGGAGGCTACCCTCTCGTTCACCGGGGTGAACCCCAACGTACAGGCACCAAGATGGGGGGCAACAAGTATGCCCACTCCTGCTCGGCGCCTCTCACCAGGGGCAACTCCAGAGTGGAAGAGTGTCCAACCCCTCTCAAGGAAACTGGTTCCAGAGCCAGAGCCATGCGTTGAGGTGAGTCCGACTATTTCTAGCCGGAACCTCTCAACCTCACACACTAGCTCAGGCTCCTTCCCCACCAGAGAGGTGACATTCCATGTCCCAATGGCCAGCTTCTGTAGCCGAGGATCAGACCGCCAGGGTCCCCGCCCTCGGCCACCACCCATCTCACATTGCACCCGACCCCTTTGGCCCCTCCCACAGGTGGTGAGCCCATGGGAAGGGGGACCCACGTCTCCTCTTCGGGCTGTGCCCGGCCGGGCTCCATGGGTAAAAGCCCGGCCACCAGGCGCTCGCCAGCGTGCCCCACCTCCGGGCCTGGCTCCAGAGTGGGGCCCCGGTGACCCGCGTCCGGGCGAGGGAAAACTTAGTCCATTTATTTCACTCATCATAGGGGTTTTTGGGCTGCACTTTGTCTGGTCCCTCACCTAGGACCTGTCTGCCTTGGGTGACCCTACTAGGGGCATGAAGCCCCTGACAGCATAGCTCCTAGGATCATTGGGACACTCAAACCCCTCCACCACCGTAAGGTGGCAGCCCAGGGAGGGGATAATATTAATTTATTAACCTTAATTCCTGTTTTACTTTGTCAACTCTGGTTTTGTTTTGCTTCCATATTAGATAATCATAATTAATAATTAGTGAATTTGTTAATTTAGTAGATTCAGCATTCACATTGTAGTTTTGCTACATTTATTTTCATGTGGTTTTTTGCATTCTAACTAATTTAGCATGTTTTGTGCTATTTTAGCTGTTCATCCTTTAACGTGTTCAGCTTATTCAGGAGATGGGCACTAAGACTTTTGTTTCTTGTAACTTTTAGCTTGCACTAAGCAAATCTCAGTACCGTATTTTTCAGTCTATAAGGTGCATTGGATTATAAGGTGCATTAAGCGAAACAAGTACATTTTGACATATTTTTGAGAGCCGTGTACCTAATAAAATTGGTTTGAGGTCAGTAACCAACCAAAAATAATACATAAGGCTCACTGATTTTTTTTTATTTTTTAGAAATTTTAAGGATTTTAAGTGTGCCTTATAGTCTGAAGAATATGGTAAATCTGTTCCTTTGTCAAAGATTTCCTTTACTTCAGTTTGTTTTGATCATGTTCCAGGGCCTTTTAACAGTCATTAAAATAGTTTATGTTCGACTGATTTTTCTACCACAAACTGTACCACTACTTTCACTTTTGTTATTTTCACTGTGGTAAACTGTTCTTGACAAAACCTTCAATGGATGTGATCTTAATTTGCTTCTAAATTTTTAAACCAACATTAATTAGTCATTATTTCCAATGTCCATAACGGGAAATATATTGGTAAAATGAGTAAACAGATAGTCGTAAAATCATGACAATCAATCTCCTAAGTGAAGACAAGCAACAGCCAAACAGATAAACTATGAATTTGGCCAAAGGCCCCGTGGTGCATGTCATTAAATTTAAATTAGATTAATAATACGTTAGGAAATATCCCCATAGATGGTGTTTTAGAGACTGGAAAATTGCCAACTCTTTTCAACTTTGACTCACAATAAACATGTGACAAAAATTCGCACTTCCTCTTTTTTTAAGCCACACACAGACCACCAGAGAACCATGCTCTCCATAATTAGAACTCTCCTTAATTACAACTGTAATTTAAAGTCAAAATCTTTTGATTAACATCAACACGCTCCTTGTTGGTTTGCAGTGTCCTAGAAGATGTCTGTAAATACTCATCTGCACGAACAGAAAAGTAGCACCACTAATTAGTCCAATCTAGGAAGGAAGAAAAAAAAGGAAAGAAAGAAAACATCAATTTAAAGAAATATTTATTTTTACAGATTTCACACTTTGGTATCTGCTGTTCGCATATCTGGACTGAGTAGGTTTGACTTAAATATGGAGCAAGAGGAATCGGGGATTACCAGCTAATTAGTCTACATGTGTCATGGGATTAATTAATTCAGTGCATTTACATATATTCTGTCTTAGTGAGCTAATTGGCATTAGTGTGCCACAGTTGAAATATCGAGGACATCTGAAGTTTGTTTGCTCCCAGCAAAAGTAAATATGTCAACCCCCTGCATGTTGTTGCTGCTTGAAATGTGTTCTCCATACTGAGGAAAACACATTGAAAGTAATTTATTTAAAGTTTATTGATCGAAGCCTTGAGTTTGGTCCAAAATATAACGTATTTACTGTAATTAATTCACCTCATATGTCTTGTTAAGATTACAGTTTTAAGCACTCTGAGATTTCTAGAAGTATGAATTACCAGGAAAAAATTATCTAAGAACTTTCTCTCTTCTTTTTCTCATAAACACATTTCTAAGGACCATAAAGGACTAATTGACTTATTATCATGTGAGTAAAAATAGAAATGCTTAGCTGTATGAGATTATAACATTGTAAAACAGTAAACAAATCCTAATTAGAAAAATATATGTATTTTAATCAGTGAAAATTAAACTTTTGAAACTTTTATTTAGTTGTTGAAACAAAATGTTCCACTGGTAAAAAAAAATAAATAAAAAAAAGTTAAGAAACAAAAACAAATAGACTTTTATTCTGAAGCTGAAGATGTTTCATTTCCCATCTTGGAGGATTTATCTATTCAAATAATGTCTGGAGTGTGTGGATTTCCTATCTTTATAGAACTCCGTGGCAGGCCTGGTTGTGTACTTCAGTTGCAGGTTAGATTTGAACTACTCACCTGCACAATGGAGGCTTGTTAGGCTCATGAAGCCTGTCTGCTTCATGAGAGAGATGTTGGGTCACCTGCATGAATGTGTGAACTGCAGTGGAGCTGACTGGGAATCAGGCCTAAAGCTGCATTGGAAGTTTTTGAAAGTTGAAATCTGAGACCTCCCACTCTGTTTGAAGCTGTTTTTTCTTGTTTGACATGAATGACTTCATTCAGCCTCCTCCCTGGGCTGCAACCTTACGGTGGTGGAGGGGTTTGAGTGTCCCAATGATCCTGGGAGCTATGCTGTCAGGGGCTTCATGCCCTTAGTGGGGTCACCCAAGGCAGACAGGTCCTAGGTGAGGGACCAGACAAAGTGCAACCCAAAGACCCCTATGATGAGTACAATCAATGGAAACAATGTTCCTCTGCCCAAACACGGGTCCCTGGGGCCCCTCTCTGGAGGTGGGGCACGTTGGCGAATGCCTGGTGGCCGGGCTTTTACCCATGGAACCTGGCCGGGCACAGCCCAAAGAGGAGATGTGAGGCCCCCTTCCCATGGGCTCACCACTTTTGGAAGGGGCCAAAGGGGTCGGGTGCAATGTGGGATGGGTGGTGGCCGAGGGCGGGGACCCTGGCGGTCTGATCCTCGGCTACAGAAGCTGGCCATTGGGACATGGAATGTCACCTCTCTGGTGGGGAAGGAGCCTGAGCTAGTGTGTGAGGTTGAGAGGTTCCGGCTAGAAATAGTCGGACTCACCTCAACGCATGGCTCTGGCTCTGGAACCAGTTTCCTTGAGAGGGGTTGGACACTCTTCCACTCTGGAGTTGCCCCTGGTGAGAGGCGCCGAGCAGGAGTGGGCATACTTGTTGCCCCCCATCTTGGTGCCTGTACGTTGGGGTTCACCCCGGTGAACGAGAGGGTAGCCTCCCTTCGCCTACGTGTGGGGGGACGGGCTCTGACTGTTGTTTGTGCTTATGTGCTAAATGGCAGCTCAGATTACCCACCCATTTTGGAGTCCTGGAGGGGGTACAAGAGAGTGCGCCTCCTGGGGACTCCCTTGTTCTACTGGGGGACTTCAACGCTCATGTGGGCAATGACAATGAGACCTAGAGGGGTGTGGTTGGGGGCAACGGCCCCTGATCTGCACCTGAGTGGTGTTCTGTTATTGGACTTATGTGCTTGTCATGGATTGTCCATCAAGAACACCATGTTCAAACATAAGGGTGTCCATGTGCTCGTGGCACCAGGACACCCTAGGCCATAGTTCCATGATCGACTTTGTTGTCATCTCATCTGATCTGCGGCCGCATGTCTTGGACACTTGGAAGGGCGGAGCTGTCGACTGAACACTACCTGGTGGTGAGTTGGCTCCGATGGTGGAAGAGGATGTCGGTCAGACCTGGCAGACCCAAATATATTGTGAAGGTCTGCTGGGAACGTCTGGCAGACATTCCCAGCAGACCCAGAATTAAAGATCTGTCTCCCATGAGACGGAGCTTTAACTCCCACCTCCGGGAGAACTTTGAACATGTTCTGGGGGAGGTGGGGAAGATTGAGTCTGAGTGGCCATGTTCCACGCATCTATTGTCGAGGCGGCTTATCAGAGCTGTGGCCGCAAGGTTGTAGGTGCCTGTCGTGATGGCAACCCTCGAACCCGGTGGTGGACACCGGCAGTGAGGGATGCTGTCAGGCTGAAAAAGGAGTCCCATCGGGCTTTTTTGGCCTGTGGGACCCCGGAAGCAGCTGATGGGCACCGGTAGCCTAAGCGGTATGTAGCTCGGGTAGTCGCAAAGGCAAAAACTTGGGCGTGGGAGGAGTTTGGAGAGGCCATGGAGAATAACTTCTGTATGGCTTCAAGGCGATTCTGGTCCATCATCCGGCGTCTCAGGGGGGGGATTGGTACGCCACCAACACTGTTGATAGTGGGGGTGGTGTGCTACTGACCACAAAGACCTCCTCAATCCCACTGGCATGTCTTCCACTGTGGAAGCGGAGCCTGGGGACTTTGGATCGGGCTCTCCAATCTCTGGTGCTCATGTCACATAGGTGGTTAAAAGCTCCTCGGTGGCAGGGCACCAGGGGTGGCTGAGATTTGCCCAGAGTTCATTAAGGCTCTGGATGTTGTGGGCTTGTATTGGCTTACGTGACTGCAATATTGCGTGGACATCGGGGCAGTTCTCCTTGATTGGCAGACTGGGGTGGTCATCTCCCTATTCAAAAAGGGGGACCATAGAGTTTATTCCAACTACAGGGGGGGCCAAGATGGTGTAGTGGCAGGGAGAAAGACTTGGGACCCGAAGGACCCAGGTTCGAACCCCAGTCACGGCATAACTTGTGGTGTGTTTGAGCAACACATCTCATCCCAATTGCTCCCCAGCGCGCTTTCTATAGCTGCCCACTGCCCCACCTGGTGGTGATTGGGTTAAATGCAGAGTCAAATTTCGTCTTGTATGGAAACATACACAGATGACAAAAATGTGACATTATTATTATTATTATTATCACACTCTTAAACCTCCCTGGTAAGGTTGGGGGTTCTGAAGAGGGTCCATCGACCACATCCCTCTGGTAGCCCTGTGGGGGGTACTTCAGGAGAATGTGTTACCAGGCCCTTTGATGTGGGCTGTTAGGTCCCAGTATGACCGGTGTCAGAGCTAGGTCCGCATTGCCAGCAGTGTCGGACTCATTCCCAATGAGAGTTGGACTCCGCCAAGGTTGCCCTTTGTCACAGATTCTGTTCATAACTTTTATGGACAGAAGTTCCAGGTGCAACCAAGGTGTTGAGGGGATCCATTTTGGTGGCCTTAGGATTGCTTCTCTGTTTTTGCAAATTGTATTTTCATTCATTCATTCATTCATTCAACCTTTATTTATACAGGCTAGCCTCGTTGAGTCACGGGGACTCATTTACAAGAGGGACCTGTCTCACTCACACCAAACAACCATCCACTCTCACACTCACACCTAGGGTCAATTTAGAGTCACCAATCAGCCTGACAATATGGTATATATATGTCAATATGGTCCTATTGGCTTTATCAGGTCGTGATCTACAACTTTCGCTGGAGCGGTTTGCAGCCGAGTGTGACACGGCTGGGATGATGATCAGTTCCCCCAAATCCAAGGCCATGGTCTTGAGCCGGAAAAGGGTAGAGTGCTCTGGGTCAGGGAGGAGGTCCTGCCCCAAGTGGAGGAGTTTAAGTATCTTGGGGTTTTGTTCACAAATAAGGGAAACATGTAGCATGAGATCGATATGCGGATAGGTGCAGCATCGGCAGTGAAGCGGGTGCTGCTCCGGTCTGTCGTGGTGAAGAGAGAGCTGAGTCAAAAGGCGAAGCACTCAATTTACCGGTTAATCTACGTTCCTACTCTCATCTATGGTCATGAGCTTTGGGTTGTGACCGAAAGAATGAGATCTCGGATACAAGCGGCCAAAATGAGTTTTCTCCGCAGGGTGTCTGGACTCTCCCTTAGAGATAGGGTGAGAAGCTCATCTGGGAGGGACTCAGAGTAGAGCTGCTGCTTCTCCACATCAAGAGGAGCCAGTTGAGGTGGTTCGGGCATCTGGTTAGGATGCCTCCTGGACGCCTCCCTGGTGAGGTGTTCTGGGCATGTCCCACTGGAAGGAGACCCAAAGGAAGACCCAGGACACGCTGGAGGGACTATTTTTCTCAGCTGGCCTGGGAACGCCTTGGGATTCCCCCGAAGGAGCTGGCCAAAGTGGCTGTGGAGAGGGAAGTCTGGGCCTCCCTACTTAGGCTACTACCCCCACGACCCGACCCCAGATAAGCGGAAGAGAATGGATGGATGGGCTTGGCAGGGCTGCTGTTATCTTCATTCTGAGTTGTTCTGCTTGAATTGTGTGGGGCACAGCTGAATCTAGTAACACAACCAGGACTCCCATGCAGTTATAACAAGAGTGAAACTTCACACACTCCATTCCTCCTTGTGATCTTCTTCTAACAGTAGCACAATTTCCGCCGGCACCCTGTTTGTCACCAGCAACAGTGGCGGTTGTTGTTAACCCAGGCCTCGACTGATCCTGTATGGTTTCACTTTAATGAACTTGCAATTATAGTTTTGGCAAAAATGTTTGATGTCGGATGCCCTGCCTGACCAGTACGAGAGATACACTGGTTTGTGCTAACTATAGTTTGTAACTGGTGTTAACGACTTTTATGATTAAATTCATAGTTTGTAACAAAAATACATTAGATTATTTATAAAATATTTTATAGTATGAACAATAAATATTTTTCTACAACAACAATTTAATCAAAGAAAAAGGTAACATTATTTTCTGGTATTTCTTCATGACTTCCGCTTTGGCTTAATGTAATTCTGTTTCTTCAAATGTAATTCTTTTTTTTTTTTTTTCAAAATGTTATTCATTTACACCTTAGGGCCACTGTAGTATATTACATCATGACCATTTCATTCCATATCACATCTTATATCATATATTGTTTCATATCATATATTATAATATATCATATCATATATAATACGTATATCATATATCGTGTATTGTGTCATATATCATATTGTATCATTTCAAATTCCGTGTAATACCATATCATATATCATATGTCATGTCATATCCTATCATACCATAACCATTACCATAAGTAAACACATAATAAACGCGACAAGTTAGTGGCGACGCATAATAAATGTGACTTATATGCCAAAGCGACGTATACATGTTTTTTATATCTTTTTGTATAATTTTTTTTTTCATTTTTACATTGCATTTTTAGAAAAAAATGTGTAGACAAAGAATAAAACATTTTTGCTCATACTAAATGAGTATCATCTGTGATCTAAATTTAAAATAATCTCTATACTGTATTCAGATGAAAAGCCGTCCTCAGAAAACTTGCTCATAAGTATTTCAGAATCCCCCATAACGGTGAAAGTTTTTCTGCTATGAAAAAAGACATATTTTTTTATTTAAATTTTTTACAGGTCAGCAGGTCCTGCTTGCTTAAACATGCCACAGTGAAAATGTGTTTAAAATTAAGCTTTAAGAGCTACAGATAAACAGGGTCATACTTAAACCACTTGCATCGATTCCCACCAGCAGCACACTGTGTGCTGATTTCCAAAGCTAAAGACCACACATTAAAATGTTGGAGATAATTGATGCTCATCTGTGTAGCCAAGCATGCTTCAATATTCCAAGCTAATTTAGCTGTACCCTGCAGAGTAAGTGGGCAAGAGTGGGAGGACAACTTGGCACAAGGAACCACTTTTTTCACAACCCAATCTCTATCCTCTACATAATTATATGAGTTAAATTAATTGGGGATGCTTATTTGCATATCTAGGTTATTTCTCCTATGGAGGAAAAGGTCTTTGGAGACTGCAGAAACAATTAAAAGGCTGCCAGACAGTGAAATACCACTATTTCTTGCGACATGTCTGCCTTTCTTCACCCAGCATTTTACTCCAGGGAGGATTTGGCTGCAGAGCTCCAGAGAGATGAGATAAAGCTGTGAGGGAATATGTGCACGAGTCACATCCATGAAGCAATTTAATGGCCTTAAACTGACATCTTGAAATTACTGGTAGGCATTTGTCATTAGTTTTACCAAGAAAGAAGCAGTTAAAATAATAATATAATGAAAAGTTGATTATTGAATGATCTGGAGGGTTCTGGGTTTTATGGTCATGTTTTTCCTGTCAATTTCAAACTACTGCACTAAAATCCTGTGCTATATTTATTCATGTAAGCGGGAGCACAAGATTATGAGAGGTGAAACAACGGATCGAATGTCCAGCTAAATTTGACTTTACTCAAAAAAGATACACTTTTTGTGTGGATGTGTGTAGAAAACTGTTCCAGCTGAACTCTAAGTACTCCAAAACCTCAAGAATTTAGACTGGAAAACAACAACCAAATGTTTATTTCTGATGAACATTTTGGCTTTATCATATTGTTGTATTTGTTGTTGTTGTTTGTTTTTGTTTTCAAATGGAAACCATCCCTCATTAAGTTATATAAATCAGAAAATTGTTGTAATCTTTTTAAATTGTCTGTGACTTCCTGAACATCTTTCACGGTTTATTTCTTTGGGTTTTGTCACCTTTTAACTCTTGTTCAGTCCAGTTCTCATACCTGACCATGGTGGCATATTTTGCAGTGTGCATTTAAAATATGAAGCAATGGACAAGTGAAAGACAAATAACTGTCTTGAGCCTAAAACTACAAGCTATCTAGCAGAAAAACATTATCTGGGAGTTTTTCTCAGGCCTAAAATGTGCATCATTCTTCAGCTGATTATAAGTTTTCGGCAAATCCATTTTTGAGAAACACTGTTATTGATGCTAAAATGTTATTGCATAGGTCATACTGTATCTTTGGTGCTTTTATTGGTTTAACAAAAGAAATAGGAACAATGGGCATCTGCGTGATTAGCTGATATTAAAAATTGCCAAAATATTTATTTTTGAATGGGTTCTTTATTGTCTATGATGTGTAGAAACAAGAGACTGGCTAACTTTACATACATTTACAAACAAAAATAAGTTACCTGTGACAATTTAAAAAACCTATTGTCTAAAAAAAATCTGTGATGATTGAAAAAGCAACCAAAGTCCAAAAAAAGTCTGAAGAATTATTCATCAAACCATTTTAAAAGATAAAGAGTCCTTCAAAATAATATATATATATATATATATTAAGAAAAACATCTGTATTTTGCGCAGTATTTACTTCTAATGATTTATTTTCTTGTTGTGCTTTCTGTATCATTAGAAACATATTGATTGAACATATATTTGTCCATCAAACAAAGCTGGTGTTTTAAACATGATGGGGATGCACAGTACAACCTCTTTTTCTACACTTTTAGAGTAAACACAGGCAACAATTTGCAACTCAACTATGCAAAATCCAAGGAAACAGCCAAGAGTGAGGATGTCAGGTTCTGCACACAAACAAAAGCCCCATAATTTGAGATAGATAGATAGATAGATAGATAGATAGATAGATAGATAGATAGATAGATAGATAGATAGATAGATAGATAGATAGATAGATAGATAGATAGATAGATAGATAGATAGATAGATAGATAGATAGATAGATAGATAGATAGATAGATAGATAGATAGATAGATAGATAGATAGATAGATAGATAGATAGATAGATAGATAGATAGATAGATAGATAGATAGATAGATAGATAGATAGATAGATAGATAGATAGATAGATAGATAGATAGATAGATAGATAGATAGATAGATAGATAGATAGATAGATAGATAGATAGATAGATAGATAGATAGATAGATAGATTTTTACAGACTCAGAGTCCAATTTACATAAGAGATAGCGAATATAATAAAAATAATAAAAAGTACAATAGAAAAGGTACATAACCGTTCAGGAGGCAATCATACCAATGTCTCCAAAGCACAGATGAGTATTTCACTGCACTATATTTAACGTTAGTTAACAATAGAATAATTCTATTATTAGACTCATTTAAACGACAAATATATTTATACATAAACTTTCTTAAAACACCCATCAAAGTGCTGATGCGAGCAGATACAAACAGTTCACTGGCACTGGTCCATCTGGGCTTATTTTAAAAAAGTCTTAGTGCATCATTATAAGCCACCTTCAATCTATGAAGACAGGCTTTTTTTTAAATTGCACCACAAATGTGCCGTATACAGAGATCCCACATTACTCTTGTAATTACTGTATGCTCACACAGATTTTGTTGACAGGGTGATTTTACTATAAGTATAATAAAGCCCAGCAGTGTTCACAATCTTTTTCTTATTTGGGTTTAGTGACAAACCCATTAGTTGTCGGAGGTTTTCAGAATCAGAATAAGCTTTATTATCACTGTACCGAGATACAGTGAGATTATGTTCGTACAGTCGTCTGAAAGATGGGAGGAGTGCACGTTGCTGCTGCTACTAGAGAGCGGCCACTTATCATTTTTCAGAATACTTTATTAGATAGAAAATGGGGGGAGGGGGGATCCATGAGGATGGATAGTGGCAATACAAAAAAGGATCTCTTCACACCTTGTCCTTATCAGGATACGATTTCAGACGTTAAAAGTCTCTGCCAATAGGATACCTGGACTTGGATACCTGGATTATTGAGCATGAACTTTCTTGCCAGTATGATATTTATAAACACTTTACATATGCATTTGATGGCAAGGCGGTGAGATTTGTCCATGAAGCACATCCAGATAGACCTTAGTCCTGAATATACTGTAGTCCTTTTGTAGTTCAGAGTAAAAATTTAAAGTCTGCAAACAATAGCTGCTCTTCATTTAAAGCAGCATTCTCATGGGTTCCCTGATGGTTGTGTGTACTTTTAATTGTTGTTGTTTTTTGACCGAGTTATGAAATCATCACTAAAAGACTTTCTGCGTGTACAACTAAATGTATATCTTGCACAAAAATAAAAAA
>JBBPBX010037833.1:0-17877 GCA_038048925.1 Garcialebias charrua | reverse complement strand
TACCATACCTTTATTTATAAAGCACTTTAAACAGGAACAAGTCCACACCAAAGTGCTGGACAAACAAACACGCAACAGGCAACACAGACAATGAAGTACAACACGAAAAACATAAAAACATTGCAGATCATAAATCAAACGATCCAATACAAATCAGCTGGCATTGAAAGCAATGGAGTAGTAGTGAGTTTTTAACCGGGATTTGAAAACCGAGAGGGAGGGGGCCTGTTTGATGAGCAGCGGTAACTCGTTCCAGAGTCTTGGTCCTGCTACAGAGAACGCCCTGTCACCCCTGCGCTTAAGGCGAGTTTCTGGAACTATTAAGAGTACCTGATCCTCTGACCTCAAAGCACGTGGAGGGACATACTTCATTGTCTGTGTTGCGTGTTTGTTTGTCCAGCACTTTGGTGTGGACTTGTTCCTGTTTAAAGTGCTTTATAAATAAAATGGTATGGTATGGTATGGTATCAGATCCGAGAGATAGGCGGGGGCGAAACTGTTCAGCGATTTGTAGACATACATGAGAATTTTGAATTGGATTCGAAGATGAACCGGTAGCCAGTGCAGGGAGGCCAAGACTGGTGTAATGTGCTCTCTTTTGCGTGTGCTGGTTAAAAATCGGGCAGCTGCGTTCTGAACCAGTTGTAATCGTGCAATGGTGGCTTGACTGACGCCAAGCAGAAGTGAATTGCAGTAATCAAGCCTAGATGTAATGAATGCGTGAATCACTGTCTCCAGGTTGTTTTTTGATAATATGGGCTTCAGCTTAGACAGACGCCTCAGCTGGAAAAAACAGGATTTGACGATCATGTTTACATGACTGTTGAGTTTCATGGAAGGATCCATTATCACTCCCAGATTTGTGACTTTTTGTTTTTCGGACAGGGGTAGAGCAGAAAGGTCAATGCAGTGGTTTGAGGTTGTGTCATTGGGAAGGAACAATATGGCTTCCGACTTCTTATCGTTGAAGCTTAAGAAATTTAAAGCCATCCAGTCCCTGATGTCAGCCAGGCAGTCGAGCAGAGGTTGAATAGAGCCTGTACCATTTTGTCTTAGGGGGAAGTAAATTTGACAGTCATCAGCGTAGAAGTGGAAGGGTATATTGTGTTTCCGGAAAATAGCACCGAGTGGCAGCAGGTATAAGGAGAACAAGAGAGGACCCAGGATGGACCCCTGCGGAACCCCCCATTTAAGAGCCGCCACTGCAGAAGTAAAATCATTGATGGACACACAAAAAGACCTGTCAGAGAGGTAGGATCTGAACCAGTTTAGGGCTGATCCTGAGATGCCCACCCACTGCTCCAACCTAGCAATGAGGATCTCATGGTCGATGGTGTCGAAAGCGGATGTGAGGTCCAATAGGACAAGCAGCACAGAGTCACCAGTATCTGTGGATAGAAAGATGTCGTTAAAAACCTTCAGTAGGGCAGTCTCAGTGCTGTGGAGGGATTTGAAGCCAGACTGGAATAGCTCGGGGATAGCGTGATCCTCCAGGAAGCACTTTAGTTGGGACTCAACTATTTTCTCTAGAAGTTTAGAAACAAATGGGAGTCTGGAGACAGGCCTGAAATTGGATAATACTGACGGGTCGAGGTTTGGTTTTTTCAGGAGGGGTTGAACAGCAGCATGCTTTAATGATTTTGGCACCACACCCGAGGATAGACTGCTATTTCAAACAGAAAACCGTGGTTAAATAAAGAAGTCCGCACCCTGCTAGCAGCCAGGAACACTGCATTCAAGTCCGGAGATACAGAGGAGCTGAGAAAGAGCAGGAAAGAACTGGAGGATGGCATTAAGAAGGCCAAGGCCACGTATGCACAGAGGATCGAGGGACAGTTCACCTCACAAGACCCACGGAGCATGTGGAAGGGTATTAAATGCATAACAGATTACAAAGGCAAGAACAAACAATGCCCCAGGGACCCATCTCTGCCTGATGCCCTCAATAAGTTTTATGCACGTTTTGATGATCCAAACAGACCAGCTAGCACCAGACTCACCTCATCACCAGATGAAGAGCATCTCAGAGTGACCGCAGCAGAAGTGAGAGGCAGTCTCAGAAGGATCAATCCTCATAAAGCAACCGGACCAGACAACATCCCAGGGAAAGTTCTGAAGGAATGTGCGGACCAGCTCTGTGAGGTGCTGGCTGACATCTTCACCACCTCACTTGCACTGGAGTCAGTTCCCACCTGCCTGAAGACCGCGACCATCATCCCAGTCCCAAAGAGCTCCACAGTGACTGGTCTGAATGACTATAGACCGGTGGCCCTCACCCCGATAGTCGCTAAATGTTTTGAGAAACTGGTCATGTCCCACATCAAGACAACCGTCAACATCAACGAGGACCCTCATCAATATGCATACCGCGAGAACCGATCAACAGAGGACGCCATCTCCTCTGTGGTCCACACTGCTCTCACCCACCTGGATCAGAAGGACTCATACGTGCGTCTGCTCTTTGTGGACTTCACATCTGCCTTCAACACCATGATCCCCCAAACTCTGATAGACAAACTATCTACACTTGGACTAAGCCCCTCCATTTGTAACTGGGTACTAGACTTCTTAACAAACAGACCACAGTCCGTGAAGATCCACAACTTCTCCTCCTCCACCATAACCCTCAGCACTGGCTCTCCCCAAGGATGTGTGCTGAGCCCTCTTCTGTTCACTCTGCTCACATATGATTGTACAGCCACACATCCAGGCTGTCATATTGTTAAGTTTGCAGATGATACAGCGGTGGTGGGATGCATCACAAACAATGATGAGTCCAGCTACAGACAGGAGGTGGAACACCTGGAGAGCTGGTGCAAAGAGAATAATCTTCACATGAATGTGAAGAAGACAAAGGAGATGATTGTGGACTTCAGAAGGAACAAACACACCCACGCCCCACTGAACATAGGTGGATCTGCAGTGGAAGTGGTCTCCAGCTACAAATACTTGGGTGTACACTTGAATGATAACCTCAGCTGGAGCAACAACACCACCAGCCTGATCAAGAAAGGTCATCAGAGACTCTACTTCCTCAGACGGCTGAGACGAGCTGGTCTGAGCAGCCCAGTCCTCACCTCCTTCTACAGGTGTGCAGTGGAGAGCATCCTGTGCTCCAGCATCAACGTGTGGCATGGAGGCTGCACAGTTGAAGAGAGGAAAGCTCTACAGAGAGTGGTGAAGGCTGCACAGAAGTCTGTTGGAGTCAGTCTCCCCACCATCACAGACATTTACACCTCCAGATGCAGGAAAAGAGCCACCTGCATCATGAAAGACCTCACTCACCCAGCACACTCACTCTTTGCCCCACTCCCCTCAGGACGGAGGTTGAGGAGCATCAAATGTAGAACCACTAGACTGAGGAACAGCTTCTACCCTGAGGCTGTTAGACTCATGAATAAATAAATAATAAGAATAAACACTGCAAAATATCACATCATGCTGATGCTGATCTGTTTTCTTGTTGCTGTGTTCATCTGTGACCATCTGCTCATACAGACTCATGTTCGTGCTGCTGTTTATAATGATGTTTTTCCACTACATTAGGGCTTAGTGTATTACTAGTTGATGTTTCTCTTAGTTAATTCTAGATGTTATTACTGTTTTTCTCTTGCATTTGTTGTTGGATGTAACTGGGACCCCGTGTACATAATCTCGTTTTCATCACATGTACCACATGCGGTGCAAATGACAATAAAGACTCTCTGACTCTCTGACTCTGACTATTTACAATCGAGAGAATGGAGGGACCTAGAGTAGGAAAACCCTCCTTTAGCAGTCGAGGGGGGACCACATCGAAGGGGGAGCCAGATGGTTTCAGGCTGCACATGACCTGCTCTAGAGAGGACAGAGAGATCAAAATGGTCACAAACAGCAACAGATTGAGGTGGGATGGATGGATCGTGAGATGGAGGAGAAATGAGAGCCCTGGTGGTTGCGATTTTATCTAAAAAGAAATGTTGGAAGTTCTCGCACAGCTCAGTCGAGGCTTCCATGGGTGATTGTTCAGTGAGGTGGAGAACAGAGTTTAGGGTGGAGAACAGAACTCGAGGGTTACGAGAGTTTGCAGCAATGATATCAGAGAAGTATTGTGATTTAGCAGTTTTCACTGCTTTCTGATATTGGCGCCAGCTCTTTTACCATCTGAAAAGAGACCTGCAGTCTGTCTTTTTTCCAAAATGGCTACAGGCTCAGGTCAGTTGGATTTTTAAGGCCCGAATGCAGTTCTGTATTGGAGTCCTCCCAGAAGAGACGGCTGTGGAAAGAGATGTCCTCCCTGCTCCAACTGCATGGGAACAAGTGGAAGATGACGGATTTTTAAAGAAAATTGTTCATTCTCAGTGCTAAACAGTTCCTGTGAGTGTCAACTAACCAGAAATAATAAAATTGCAACAAAAAAAAGTCAACATTTGTTGGGTGCTGGTTGACAAAATTGGATAAATAAAAAGCTTGAAATGCCAGGAAGCATCATGTGCGCAGGGGGAACATATTCCACTCTCCTAGCTGAGACAAGAAATTCTCTGTGAAAGCTGCATGAGAGTGTGCTAAATGAAGCTGAACCGTTGCACTGATTCAAACCCTGATGTGTTCTCATTCAGGAAATAAACTGACTGATCACGCAGAAGCCCCTTGTCTTCCTTAAAAAACTACACAACGCAGAGTCGAGGGGTTACTTGAGCTGGCTTGGTACAGTGGAGTGAAGCAGAACCCGGTTACATTGTCTGCCAAACTCTCCAGCTTCAAATCGAGCTCAAAATTCATCTCTTGCGTTTTGCTTCTTGTTAACTGCAGATTGTCATCGGCAGGTGTATAGTTCAGTTAGCTTCAAAAGAAAAATCAATGATGATGCCGGCACACAAACAGTGCTGGAACCATTTTTGAGTCTAACAAAAAAAAAAATATATATATATTTTCCATAAGTAAAATTTTCTACTAATGAACTCTTAAGCTGATCTAGTTTTGCGAAACCTGCAACCAGTAACTTCTTGTTGGCCTCCATTTTTAAACGAGCCTCAGTGGTTTTATATATACAGGTAGTCCTTGACTTACGACGTTTCGCAGTTACGTCACACATCTCCCATTAAAATACATAAATAAATGAAATATTTTGAAATTTTTTATGTTGAAAGCCGAGTTCCTTCCGGTTTTGACAGCAGTAGCTGACGGCAGAGGGCCGGACCTGCAGACCTTGGACCGGCAGACCGACGAGGAGGGACGAGCTAACATGCTAATAGACCTTACTGTAAAGCTGTGGACCGCGCAAAGCAATGGAAAACTACAGGCAGCTGCAGAGCTTGGAGGAACAACGAGCTAACATGCTAACAGGCGGAGGAAGGCTTCACCAGCTCCCAGTAGGTTATTAACTCTTTTTTCCCTTCATTATGGCTCCTGTATGGAGCTAACATGCTAACAGGCCTTACTGTAAACAGTCTGGACCACCCAAACTACAGGCAGCCTCAGATGTTGGAGGAACACCGAGCTAACATGCTAACAGGCGAAGGAAGGCTTCACCAGCTCCCAGTAGGTTATTAACTCTTTTTTCCCTTCATTATGGCTCAAAATATGGAGTTAATAAGTTAAAGTGAAACAAAACCCAAATTTAACTTTTTTTAGCTGATGAACTCCCTAGAATGTGTTTAAAATGTTTCAGAGCACTATTTTTGTGTTAATTTTCATGAAATTGTTCGTATTAGTTAAAATCGGCAATATTTGGTCTAAAAACGAGTATTCGTAGTCCTATGGGTTGAACTGTGGTATTGCACCCTGATTTTCTCATTAGTTTACGTTTCGCACAGTCATTAATTTTCGCACAATTTCGTCACATCCTCTGCTGCCTGTGTATAAAAGTGGAGCCACTCCCCCGAGAAGGTCACTCTATGGTCACTCCCCCTCCAGAGTTCAGGGGTTGGATTAGCGATTAGCAACATAGCATTAGCATAGAAGAGCCACGATGTTCCAAGAAAGCTCTTCAAACTGATGTTCACCCACCCTTACACCATCAGGTTACAATCCGTTTGGAGGTGAGTACCATCTTACACATTGCATAATTTATCTATTGAGTATATGACGTGTTTCTTCATGTGCTGTTTATTGCGGCCTGCAGCTTTGCTTCGGTGTGGCTCGCCCCACATAAGGTCGCGGCGTTGTCATCTGTTGCTGATCAACATTAGTTTGTGTTGTAAATGCGTTTAAATGCTAAGAATCTAGTGTTTCTTATGAACACCGCAGAGTGTGTGAACTCTGATAATGAAGACCGTGACGTCAAAAAACAATGGAGACTAGCTGGCGCTAATTTTAGCTGTTGTACTAGTTACGATGTTTTAGACACGGTGTTCTTTTGCTGCAAATAATGTTGTGGTATTTATAAAATAATATGTACTTGGTGAATGAATATCATGTTCATCAGCTCTGTGCAGCAGTATTTATTTTGCACTGGGTCATCTGTTTGACATCAACAAAGTGATAAAACAGTAATGTTTCTCAAGTATGTTTGTTTGTAAGGTGATTAAAATGTGTTCTTTTTTATTTCCATGAGGCGTTCCACATCCAGGGAATCTCTGAGCCGTGCTTCACAGACATCAAGCATCAAGGAGACATGTTGACATGTCACTTTGGAGTTGACATGAGAGCTGATTCACTAGGTATTCATGTTTTATTTATTACTTTTGTAGCCCACCTTTTACCCTCTGTCTGCAGGTATTAATATTATTATTTAATTATTATGTTTTATTTATTACTTTTATTATGGCGAACATTATATAAAAAAACGTTTAAAAAAAGTCTATGCAACATTAATTCTTGTTTATTTGTTCATTGCTACCTGTCCCAACATTTTGGGGATTTGTTGACACTGTGAAATTTTGAATCAACATTTTTCTCCATTAAAATGTGGGTATCCTGGTTGATTCACAGCTCTCTTTTAAACTCCACGTGGAAAACCTAGTAAAGAAACTGAAAGTTAAACTGGGTTTCTTTTTCAGAAATAGATCATGTCTAACACTGAATGTTAGGAAACGCCTTGTATCTGTGACTTTCCTTCCCTCCATTGATTACGGTGACATTATCTACATGAACGCTCCTACAAGCACCCTGCAGATGTTGGATGTTGTCTATCAAAGTCAAAGTCAACTTTATTGTCAAAACTGCAATATGTACAGGACATACACAGGATTGAAATTGCATTTCTCTCTGTCCCTCGGTGCAACAGTAAACATTTAAACACTAAAACATTTAATAAACATAAGCATAAAATAAAATGAAATAATAAAAGTGTAATACTGTCCTGAGTTTTTTTTTTTTTGCATAGTAGTATAAAAGTGTAAAAAGTATATCTATAAAATAAAATGAAAGTTCTGGCATTGACATTTGTAATAGAGTGACAAAGCAGCATATGAAGTTTATGTACACAGTATATGTATGAGGTAGTTGATTTAAACTTTTGATCTTTTCTCTTTTCAGGACTGCAAATAGCCAGGGTCGGGATGGAGTGAGTGCGAAGTCCACTGCTGCAACGTGTCCCCTGGTTTGTCTTCATGCATGAGGCGAAAAAACAAATAAAATAAACAAATTGATTACAAAACCTAGTTGTTTATGATTCATTTTATTAACATTAAGTTAATTCAAAACAAAAGGTTCTGTGTCGTGTCACACGGGACACCACCTCCAGCTCTTCTGGATGGACGCAGTGAGTGGACAGCCAAAACGAGTCCCAAACACTCGAGACCACCTTCAGGATGCTCGGCACCTGCCAGCCAGAAAACACCAGGGTGGTCTCAGCTGTAGCACCCCAACATTGTCGTGGATGCAGGTCATCATCATGGGATCGTCTTGGTTAAAGTAATCCTGGCTGCAATTACTCTGTGTGGCTCTGAAAAAACATTTGAAAGGATACAGTATTGTTAAATTCTTTGCAATTTGTTTGGTTTGCATTAAAAAAATATTATTTCTCATAAATCTTACCAGCTGTGCTCAGTTTTGATTAGCTGACACATAGCTTAAACAAATACTGTATACACGTCCTAACAAATATTTATCATACAAGCTTATAGAATGTTTTGAACAAGGATCTTTGGAAACCAAATAAATGATTTTACCACTGTTTTGTGCTCATTTATAGTCAATTCAAAAAACGTGTGTTCTACGTTGCATAACAAAATTAAGCCAAAACGAGGGTAGATGAAATCAATATTTTAAAATATATTATGAAACGTTACTTTTGTAATGTGCTAAGTAATAAGATGTGGCGAATTAAAGTCACTGCAGCTGGACTACAACACTTGTGATCCAAACAAAGACAAAAACACAGCTGTACACCGCATGCCATGCAGCTAAACATGTTTTTCATGTGTTCTGTGTTCAGCAGCATACTGTGTGTGATTAAATCATACCTGTCAAGTTTTGGATTTAAAAATAAGGGAAATTTTCTGTCGGGTATGCCGAGCCATCCCACTAGCCCAGGGATCTGCAACCTTTATGATCAAAAGAGCCATTTCTGCCCCTTTGTTCACTAAATTAAACGTTTCCGGAGCCACAATACCTGCTACAACTGGGATTCTCAACTGGTGGCCCACAGACCACTTTAAGTTTGTTAAAGGACAATTTTCTGACCTGTAGTTTTCTGGCCATTGTAAAGCTGAAAATATCTAATGATTTGTTGATATTTTTATATTTTAGACTAAAAAAGACCAGATTATCATAAAGAAGGAAAAATAATGTGATCTTTCCCAATTAAAAAATAAAATAATGAACTATGCAGGTCTAGGTAAATTATTTTAATTGTGGAAAAATTAAATATCCTACTTCGAATAAATAAAGTTAACTTATGTTTTACTCCTTCTATTAGTTCTAGTATTCACACATTTGCAAAGGAAATGACAGGAAAAACTGCTAAAACTAGCCCTTTTTGTTGTTATAAGAACAAATAAAATTCAGTTTAAAGTTAGTTTTGATCAAAGCTTGGAAGAGCCACTGCTGAGGGACCAAAGCCATGTGGCTCCAGAGCCGCAGGTTGCAGACCCCTGCACTAGCCCAACCAAAGTCCAGAACCCCTTACATTTTACCATATCATACCATTTTATTTATAAAGCACTTTAAACAGGAACAAGTCCACACAAAGTGCTGGACAAACAAACACGCAACAGGCAACACAGACAATGACAACACGAAAAACATAAAAAACATTGCAGATCATAAATAAAACGATCCAATACAAATCAGCTGGCATTGAAAGAAATTTTAAAAACAGTTTACTCATTAGTGATATGAATTAATACAGAACCAGTAACACACACGTTTCGCGCAAGCTGATTTTTTTTTTTTAACTAGCGGTGTTTAATGATTGTTAGGACATCTTATTTTAAGACAGGTTTACAAGAAATCTAAAATAACTACCTATCAGCCTCTTTCAAACCAGTTATGTGATCACAATCTGACAGGCTTACCTTTGTGCTTGACGGATTTTTCATGCTGACGGACATCGTTCCTTCCCCCATGAGAGAGAGACACTAAAGTCGCGGTTACAAATCTTAAAAAACGCGTAATAAACTTTAGGAAAGTAAATTCGCTGTCCCATTTTTCAACATATTTACACGAAGTCTTAACTTTTTTGGCAGGGACGCGTCCTCTCTCGTTACATCCATCTCTGTGTTTTTCCGGGTTTGTTCTCGACCGCCCCTCCCTGGGCTGCCACCTTACCGTGGTGGAGGGGTTTGAGTGTCCCAATGATCCTAGGAGCTATGCTGTCAGGGGCTTTATGCCCCTAGTAGGGTCACCCAAGGCAGACAGGTCCTAGGTGAGGGACGAGACAAAGCGCAGCCCACAAGACCCCTTATGATGAATAATATAAATGGAAACAATGTTCCCTCGCCCGGACGCGGGTCACCGGGGCCCCACTCTGGAGCCAGGCCCGGAGGAGGGGCACGTTGGCGAGCGCCTGGTGGCCGGGCTTTCACCCATGGAGCTCGGCCGGGCACAGCCCGAAGAGGAGACGTGGGTCCCCCTTCCCATAGGCTCACCACCTGTGGGAGGGGCCAAAGGGGTCGGGTGCATTGTGGAATGGGTGGTGGCCGAGGGCGGGGACCCTGGCGGTCTGATCCTCGGCTACAGAAGCTGGCCATTGGGACATGGAATGTCACCTCTCTGGTGGGGAAGGAGCCTGAGCTAGTGTGTGAGGTTGAGAGGTTCCGGCTAGAAATAGTCGGACTCACCTCAACGCATGGCTCTGGCTCTGGAACCAGTTTCCTTGAGAGGGGTTGGACACTCTTCCACTCTGGAGTTGCCCCTGGTGAGAGGCGCCGAGCAGGAGTGGGCATACTTGTTGCCCCCCATCTTGGTGCCTGTACGTTGGGGTTCACCCCGGTGAACGAGAGGGTAGCCTCCCTTCGCCTACGTGTGGGGGGACGGGCTCTGACTGTTGTTTGTGCCTATGCGCCGAACGGCAGCGCAGATTACCCACCCTTTTTGGAGTCCTTGGAGGGGGTATTGGAGGGTGCGCCTCCTGGGGACTCCCTTGTTCTGCTGGGGGACTTCAACGCTCACGTGGGCAATGACAGTGAGACCTGGAGGGGTGTGGTTGGGAGGAACGGCCCCCCTGATCTGAACCCGAGTGGTGTTCTGTTGTTGGACTTCTGTGCTCGTCATGGATTGTCCATAACGAACACCATGTTCAGGCATAAGGGTGTCCATATGTGCTCTTGGCACCAGGACACCCTAGGTCGTAGTTCAATGATCGACTTTGTTGTCGTCTCATCTGATCTGCGGCCGCATGTCCTGGACACTCGGGTGAAGAGAGGGGCGGAGCTGTCAACTGACCACTACCTGGTGGTGAGTTGGCTCCGATGGTGGGGGAGGATGCCGGTCAGACCTGGCAGACCCAAACGTATTGTGAGGGTCTGCTGGGAACGTCTGGCAGAGTCTCCCGTAAGACGGAGCTTTAACTCCCACCTCCGGGAGAGCTTTGAACACGTTCCGAGGGAGGCGGGGGACATTGAGCCCGAGTGGGCCATGTTTCGCGCCTCTATTGTCGAGGCAGCTTATCGGAGTTGTGGCCGCAAGGTTGTTGGTGCCTGTCGTGGTGGCAACCCTCGAACCCGGTGGTGGACACCGGCGGTGAGGGATGCTGTCAAGCTGAAGAAGGAGTCCTATTGGGCCTTTTTGGCCTGTGGGACCCCGGAAGCAGCAGATAGGTACCGGCAGTCCAAGCGGCATGCGGCTCGGGTGGTTGCTGAGGCAAAAACTCGGGCGTGGGAGGAGTTCGGAGAGGCCATGGAGAATGACTTCCGTACGGCTTCGAGGCGATTCTGGTCCACCATCCGGCGTCTCAGGGGGGGAAAGCGGTACGCGACCAACACCATTTATGGTGGGGATGGCGTGCTGTTGACCTCAACTCGGGATGTTGTGAGTCGGTGGGCGGAATACTTCGAAGACCTCCTCAATCCTACTGGCACGTCTTCCACTGAGGAAGCGGAGCCTGGGGACTTTGGGTCGGGCTCTCCAATCTCTGGTGCTGAGGTCGCCGAGGTGGTTAAAAAGCTCCGCGGTGGCAAGGCTCCGGGGGTGGATGAGATTCGTCCTGAGTTCCTTAGGGCTCTGGATGTTGTGGGGTTGTGTTGGCTTACGCGACTCTGCAATATCGCGTGGACATCGGGGGCAGTTCCCTTGGATTGGCAGACTGGGGTGGTGGTTCCCCTATTCAAAAAGGGGGACCGTAGGGTGTGTTCCAACTATAGAGGGATCACACTCTTAAGCCTCCCTGGTAAGGTCTATTCAGGGGTTCTGGAGAGGAGGGTCCGTCGGATAGTCGAACCTCGGATTCAGGAGGAGCAGTGTGGTTTTCGTCCTGGTCGTGGAACACTAGACCAGCTCTACACCCTCAACAGGGTCCTGGAGGGTGCGTGGGAGTTTGCCCAACCAGTTTACATGTGCTTTGTAGACTTGGAAAAGGCATTCGACCGCGTCCCTCGGGGGGTTCTGTGGGGGGTACTCCGGGAGTATGGGGTACCAGGCCCATTGATATGGGCTGTTAGGTCCCTGTACGACCGGTGTCAGAGCTTGGTCCGCATTGCCGGCAGTAAGTCAGGCTCGTTTCCGGTGAGAGTTGGACTCCGCCAAGGTTGCCCTTTGTCACCGATTCTGTTTATAACTTTTATGGACAGAATTTCTAGGCGCAGCCAAGGTGTTGAGAGGATCCGTTTTGGTGGCCTTAGAATCGCTTCTCTGTTTTTTGCAGATGATGTGGTCCTATTGGCTTCATCAGCTCGTGATCTACAGCTTTCGCTGGAGCGGTTTGCAGCTGAATGTGATGCGGCCGGGATGAGGATCAGTTCCTCCAAATCCGAGGCCATGGTCTTGAGCCGGAAAAGGGTAGCATGCCCTCTCCGGGTCGGGGAGGAGGTCCTGCCCCAAGTGGAGGAGTTTAAGTATCTCGGGATCTTGTTCACGAATGAGGGAAAACTGGAGCGTGAGATCGATAGGCGGATAGGTGCAGCGTCCGCAGTGAAGCGGGCGCTGTACCGGTCTGTCGTGGTGAAGAGAGAGCTGAGTCAAAAGGCAAAGCTCTCAATTTACCGATCGATCTACGTTCCCACCCTCATCTATGGTCATGAGCTTTGGGTTATGACCGAAAGAACAAGATCTCGGATACAAGCGGCTGAAATGAGTTTTCTCCGCAGGGTGGCTGGACTCTCCCTTAGAGATAGGGTGAGAAGCTCAGTCATCCGGGAGGGACTCGGAGTAGAGCCGCTGCTTCTCCACATCGAGAGGAGCCAGTTGAGGTGGCTCGGGCATCTGGTTAGGATGCCTCCTGGACGCCTCCCTGGTGAGGTGTTCCGGGCATGTCCCACCGGGAGGAGACCCAGAGGAAGACCCAGGATACGCTGGAGGGACTATGTTTCTCGGCTGGCCTGGGAACGCCTTGGGATTCCCCCAGAGGAGCTGCTCCAAGTGGCTGGGGAGAGGGAAGTCTGGGCCTCCCTACTTAGGCTGCTACCCCCGCGACCCGACCCCGGATAAGCGGAAGAAAATGGATGGATGGATGGATGGATGTTCTCGACCGCGCCAGCCCCAACATCGCGAGAACTGCCACCGAGGCTACTGCAGGTGGCAGTTCTCGCGAGGCTAGTGACAGAGGCACTGGAATGTTTTTTTTTTTTTAAATAATATTGTAATACGGGAGATTTCCGGGTAAATAATAATTCGGGATCACGACGGGAAAGAGGGGTAAAATACGGTAGTTTCCCGGCCAAAACGGGAGACTTGACAGATATGGATTAAATACACGCAACAACATTTTAGAACTGTTATTTTAGTAAAAGTTGAGGTATTTACTTACTGAAGACGCGACTATCCGCCATTTTTTTTTTTTCATTCATTCAACCTTTATTTATACAGGCTAGCCTCGTTGAGTCACAGGGACTCATTTACAAGAGGGACCTGTCTCACTCACACCAAACAACCATCCACTCTCACACTCACACCCAGGGTCAATTTAGAGTCACCAATCAGCCTAACAAGCATGTTTTTTGGTCTGTGGGAGGAAACCGGAGCACCCGGAGGAAACCCACGCATGCACGGGGAGAACATGCAAACCCCACCCAGAAAGGCCCCGGACCGGGATCCGAACCGGCAACCCCCTCGCTGAGAGGCAGCAGCTCCACCAGCCGCGCCACCGTGCATTTTGAAATCTAACCTTGGGGAGGGGTGGGAGTTTACCACTAGAGGGGGCGTGAACACAGGACAACCCCAACCTCCTCCCCTGCTTGACTCTCTACACGTCCATTTTGAGGGAAATTTTGAAACTGGGCTGGGGGAGGAGTTACCGTCTCAACCTGTGTGCAGTTACACTTTAGGTTTGGGAGCAGGGCCACGCCCAAATCACGCCTCCAATTATCCCACGCAACCTACTTATACCTCATTCACCTATTCATCTCATCTCAGTTCGTTACGTTTTGTCAACCCCAATCCCCCCTCTCCCTTCTTCCATGTTTACTCTTCGTCCATAACCACGCTTTGCTTTCTCTTGCTCAGGTTTCCGTCCGGGGGGGTTCATCGTCGGGCTCGGGAAGGAAAACAAGTGAAACGTTCCCGAAGGCCAAACCCCACGCAAGAGTCTTCTCATCCCAAGCCCTTCAGCACTCTCCTCGGACAACCTCCTTCAGCTCCACTCATCCCTTCATCCCCTCATCCCTACTTCCCTTCCCCCTTTCATCCCTTCATCCCTACTTCCATATTCCCTTCATCTACTCATCCCTACTTCCATCCTCTCCTACATTCATTCATCCTTTCATCCCTCCATCCCTTCCTATCATCCCTACTTCCATATCATCTACTCATCCCTACTTTCATCCTCTCCTACATTCATTCATCCCTTCATCCCCTCATCCCTCCATCCCTACATTCCTTCCTATCATCTTTCCTACATCCCCTTTCTTCCCTCATCCCTACAACCCCTCATCCCTTTATCCCTCATCTTTTCATCAATAAAAAACTTAAACTTGTGTTTTGTGGCGTGATCCTTGCTAATGAAGTATGTGTTTTTTGATAATTATGTAGGACACTGTGTTAGGATAGGCTAAGTGCTTGGTAAAATACAGAATTGTATGTATAAGGTACAGTTTGGACGTATTTTCCGACTTACGACGAAATTCGACTTGCGACGTCACGTAGGAACGGAACTCGTTCGTAAGTCGGGGACCACCTGTATATATATATATTTTCTCTCTTTTGAGAAATAACATGCCCTCTTGAACTCATTTGAATTGTATTAACAGTTTGCATGCTTTGCAAAGACATATTTTTACTCTTATTTACATTTTACACGGTTATCTGCAACAACACTCATACCTGTGTGTGAACTCTGCTCCATTTGGGTCAACAAAATAAGTAGGGTGTGAAATTCATGAAGTGAGGGATTGTCCTGCTGTGTAGAGTAGCTCTCGGAAAGGACAATGTCTGTAGGTGCGAAATAGGCAGGGAACACCCTGCAGTGACGTCTCAGCTGTTCCAGCAATTTCCCACCCCATGGTCCCTTTCCCATACATTCAACCTACCCAGAGTATTTATTACTCTGTGACTTAAGTGGCTGCTTATGTGTACTTTAAAATATCATCCACACGGTCTGGTAAACTTTTGGAAAAGCTATGCATTTTAAATGTTGAAAACATTTCAGTTTTGATGTGTAAACGAGAAAATAAGACATAATAAGTGATCAGACACATTTAAGTACGTGAAGCAGTTCATCCACTGGTGTTGAAGGAAAAATGCCAATTGGTTTCATGTAATATAACAGGGGGGCTGTGACGTGGTCTTGTAATCCAGTAATTTTGCAGCCCAGGTTGCATCTGGCATAAAACTATTCAATCAGCCACTAGGGAGCACAAGCTGGTGTACTGTATACTGTATATTTCAAGTTCAAGCTTCTTAATTGTCATTCACATCACATGTGGTACATTAGGTGGAACGGAATTGTGTACTCAAGATCCCAGTTACACCCAAAAATAGCAAAAATATAAAGTATAAAAACAAACAATAAATAAGGATCTAAGATGTACACTACACTAAGATATATATACTAAACGATCTGCTAAAAGATCTAAGATATACATGTTAAATACTAAAACTGTACTGTAAAATAATACGGCATATTAAACAGCAGACCGAACATGAGTCTGTAGTAGTTTCTTCTTCTTTCAGGAGACAGAGGGAGAAGAGGAAAGTTAAGAATGTTGGGCTGAGGGTGGCAACTCAAAATAATAATAATGTCCTTTTTTGTCATCTGTGTATGTTTCCCATACATAGACAAAATTCGTCTCTGCATTTAACCCAACCACCACCAGGTGGTGCAGTGAGCAGCCATAGAAAGCGCCCGGGGAGCTGGAGAATTAGGTGTGCACTCATAGACACCCCAAGGTGTGTAGTGGCCGGGGTTCGAACCCGGGTCCTTCGGGTCCCAAATCGGAAGCCCTGCCACTACACCATCTTGGCTCTGTGGGGACAATGACAGGCAAAGGTAGAGAGCTGGCTGACATGATGCAGAGAAGGAAGGTAAATGTTTTATGTGTCTAAGAGACCAAGGGGAAGGGCAGCAAGGCCCGCAGCATTGGAGCAGGGTTTAAACTGTTTTACCATGGTGTGGATAGAAAAAGTGATGGAGTAGGGGTGGTCCTGAAGAAGTATATAAAAAAATATAGTAGAGGTGAAGAGAGTGTCAGATAGGGTGATGTGCCTGAAGGTAGAAGTAGAAGGTCTGATGTGAAATGTTAGTACCGGTATATGCTCCACAGGTTGGATGGGATGTGGAGGAAAAATATACATTTTGAAAGGATCTGGATGAAGTGATAAGATATGGAGAGTATTCCCAGGGAGGAGAGAGGGTGATCAGAGCAGACCTGAATGGACATGTTGGTGAAGGTAACAGAGGGGATGAAGAAGTGATGGGCAGGTTTGGTGTTAAGGAAAGAAACCAGGAAGGACATATGGTGATCGATTTTGCCAAGAGAATGGAAATGACTGTAGTCTACACTTATTTTTAAAAGAGGGAGGAACATTGAGTGACCTAGTGAAGGCAAGAGGTAGCATGTAGGCTACATTCTGTGTATAAGAGACAGGTAGGAAGGTATTTGGGGGCCGTTTACATGGCACATATTTTGAGGGAATCCTCACCTTTCTCTCTGCGGTTGGGCTGTTCATTTACACACCAGTAGCCCCCTCTTTGAATCCGAAGGTTTTTCAATCCACCACTCAGAGTGGAGGTTTTCGGGAGACCGCTCGCTGATAATGTCAACATTTCCCGTAGAGATGTTAAACCACATGCAGACTACAGGGGTATATTTCACACACGCATGGACCAACAGCCTAGTTCTATCAACAACAAAGGCAACAGAGTATAACATACTGCTTTCTGTGCTATGACTGACGGAATATATTTTGAGTATCTACGCCTGAATGTAGCTGCTGTGACCAACATCTGTGTTGGGAAGAGACACTAGTCGGATCCAGTTTGAAATCGCTAATGAGCCTGTCGAGGCAGACACCTATATTTCACGTGTCATCCTGGACTGTAACATACTTAATATGCTAAATGATTACAGTTTAACAATAATAAACAGTATTTATGTTAGTGGTGGGAGAAGTAATGAAGCTATCTGGATATTATGTAATTCAAGTTATGTGATATAAATGATGCAAAACATACTGCATGTTATTAAAGTTGAAAAGGAAGACATCAGGTTTAACTTTTATTTATTTATTCAACATTGCAAACTGTATGCCACACAAAGACTAATCTCCCGGAGGTGGGAGTTAAAGCTCCGTCTTACGGGAGACTCTGCCAGACGTTCCCAGCAGACCCTCACAATACGTTTGGGCCTGCCAGGTCTGACCGGCATCCTCCTCCACCATCAGAGCCAACTCACCACCAGGTAGTGGTCAGTTGACAGCTCCGCCCCTCTCTTCAACCGTGTGTCCAAGACATGTGGCCGCAGATCAGATGAGACAACAATAAAGTTGATCATCGAACTGCGACCTAAGGTGTCCTGGTGCCAAGAGCACATATGGACATCCTTATGCTTGAACATGGTGTTCGTTATGGACAATCCATGACGATTGATAGCTTCTCCTCACAGGAAAAATAAAAATAAAAACTGAGTTGGTTGTTGTGTAACCAAACAACACAAGCATACAATATTAAGAAGGTTGATTTACCTGCTGTAAATCGGCTCGACTACTGATTATCACGGAGTAGAAAGCCCAACATCGTACTCGTCAGTGCTGGTTCACTCAGCAACCGGTGTCGAGCTGTTAGACAAAGCGGTCCCACTTGGCATCTAATCGATCGACTCGTATCCAAAATGCAGCTTTAACTGGTTGTTAAGTTGATATTAG
>JBBPBX010037832.1:0-30713 GCA_038048925.1 Garcialebias charrua | reverse complement strand
ATTAGGGCCGAATGAACCGTCACAATTGGAAGGATTGATCAAAAAGGATTATGACATTCTATCTCAATAATTTTAGGTTATAACACTTAGACAAACGGGAAAGTTGGAAAATTGCAGTGAACCTCCCGTTAGCATAGCATAGGCTGCCCAACAGCGGACATTTTATAACTTTGTAACGGTAGACAGCTCACATCGGATTCGCTAACAAAGCGTACAGTGGCGCGTCGTGTAGATAAACAATATCGACTTTAAATAATCCAAAGTTGGTTTTTGTAGACGAATTTAGCAGCTAACAGCAAAGCTAACGAGCCACTAGGTCCGACGTGGTTTACGAGACGTCTTATAATTTGTGTATAGGCCGTGAGGATGTAGAACCGAACGCATCATACTTGTATTTCCCAATATAAGAAGCAGAGAAAGTGAATTACCAATCTGGAAGACGTACTTTTGTGAATAGTTCCAGTGAATGTCCACGTCTTGTAAGCGTTCCGGACGCAAAAGACAGTCGTTTCCTGTATAGCCTGAGCAGGGTTGCCAGGTGAGAAATGTAGGATTATCGTACACCCATTATAAACAAAATAATAAAGTACTGTACTGTAGCGTCTAACAGGCACTCACAGCTTTGTGGCGTGAGTGCTGGGGGGAACCATAGACATTAATACGCATTATTGTCTGGGGGCAACTAAAGAGCTTTACAGAAAGTCTTGTGTCACATTTAGAAAAGCACGATTAGCTGGAATTTAAGACGCCTTCAGGGTTCACAAAAAACTCCGACAAACAGTTGCGACAGGCTGATGGAAACCGGTCACAACTACACGTTTACAGAATGGCGAAATTATTGTATTTTTGGCCTTTGTCGGGATTATTGATCGTACATCGTACAGAGGGCAAAATTATCGTACAAATACGAAAATTATCGTACACCTGGCAAACACTGAGCCTGAGTATAATGGAGACCCCTGATGGACGAAAAAAGGTACTGCAGACAGGAGCATAATAATTTCTAGAAAAGCCAAAAACAGGTCGGAGTCACTTTTATTTTTTAATTTAGTCATCCAGTTGGGTTATTCGTTCTGAAACATTTAATAAAAGTAAAGGGATGCAGGTACAGAGTTTAATAACTGTTTGGAGTCAGATGAATAAAAGTAAAGGGATGCAGGTACAGAGTTTAATAACTGTTTGGAGTCAGATGAATAAAAGAAGAGGACAGATTGGGGTTTGAAGAATAAATAATAATAATATTAATGAATTCCATTTATAACGCACTTTTCATTAATGGAAATCTCAAAGTGCTAAGGAGGGAGTAGCCCTCACAGACAGGTCTTAAATAAATACATCTTTAATTTTAATCTATTGAGGACATAAATTGAATCTCAATTTATAATAAGTGGAGAGTTGGACTTTAAAAATCGACTTAGGGGTGAGAAAGACCCGCCAGGGGGTTTTAGTCGGCCCGCAGATGAATCTGAATAAAAAAATAAAAAATAAACGCTATTTTAAAAAAAATCTGCAGTAATAAAACAGCTACGCTCGAAGCTCAATTTATGGGTTCACAGTTGCTTCCTAGATGTGGAAAATGGATTTAAAATTCATTCATTTCTAAATTTTGATGCACTTTTAACATGCAGGAAAGGGTTTTAACAGAACTGTTTTTTTGTATGTCCAGAAGCCCAGATTTAGCTTTTTTAGATTTCTCTACATGGATTATGGAGCATGCATCAGGGTATTTAACAAAACAGTTTGTTGAATAAATGTTTTAAAACGTGCAATCACTGATCAGTTCTTTAATATGTAATGCACTTAAATGTTAAACTGAGTAAAAATGTAAAAGGACAATTAATTTAATGTTAATATTTTTATAATTTCTTTATCCTTTGCGCTAATACAAAGACAAAAAGTGGACCTTTAGAATGAGTATTCTGGTCTGACCCCCTTGAGATCAGATTAAGCTGTATGCGGCCCCCAGATCAAAATGAGTTTGACACCCCTGGACTAATAGTTATATACCTGGAACAACAGGCCAAAATGAAAGAGCCCACATTTTACTTTGAATAAATGAGCCACTGAGCTTAATAATTTCAAATTGACAATTTAGGAGGGCATGAAAATATACACGATACATAAATAAATCCAACAAGAAGGCAGATCTTAGAAGGCTCAAGGAATTGGCTAATTATCATAGACTGTATACTAGCAAGGGGGTCTTAGGAAATAGTAAATTATATTTTCTGAAATAAAAGTAGGCTACAGTATTTTTTGATTTCAGGGTTAAATTGATTATTTCACTTTTAGGTAAACTAATGTTTTGGATCTGTTGTGCAGATCAGATTAAAAGATGCCTCCGTCGAAGGTTCCATAATAAAGATTGTTAACAGAAAATTAATTTGATCCTGGTCTGTTAATGATTTTTTAATTTTTTAATTTTTTAAATAGCCTCATTGAACAATGTTGATGGAACGGCAAGAGTGAGTCTTATGAATCCCACCTCATCTATACAGAACACATAATGGTAAATATGCATTAAGGTAGGCCTCTGTCAAAACACATGCAGCATCTGACTTTTGAATCTCAGCTACTGTGGTTATTGATCAGATCGGATCAGATTTAATATGAAGGTGTGTCCAGAAACTGACTCACTGTGACTTCACTGGGAAGAACAACATGGCTGGATTCATATGCAACCTTGCTCAAGAACTTTTGAGGGGCTTACGCAAGGAACGACTGAAAACACCAAAGGCACCGAAAGAACAAAAGACTGTCCACAAAAACTTTCAGCCGAGCAGAGGCAAAGACTTTCTCAAAGAACTGTCAAAACATGGTCATCAGACACAAATGGCCAGGATATACGGTCCGGATTTGGGGGGTCCGGACGAGAATCAGAACCCAGTGAACGTCTCACTGGGGGCTGGAACAAGAGAAAGCTGAACACGTTCTCCAAACAGACAAGAGAACAAATGGTCCTGAAGTCACTCACACCAGCAAAGGCCGCACCCCATATTGATCTGTGAGGATCTGTCGTTGATCTTAGTAGCCGGGATCAAAACTACAGTTGCTATGATAAATTTTTAATGAAACACATAGGCACATTTGGGCCTGCCAGCGCAGGCTTCATGATTTTTAGTTATACTATGCTCAGGTGGATCTGACGACTTGCTTCTTCTGGTTCCTGTAACTCTGGTGAAGCTGAAGGGGAGCAAGGGAAATGATCCTAGCTCCTGACCCCAAAACGAGTTAACTTTTATATGTTTGTTTTTGCAGTTGTCCTTGGCGGAGTGCATGTTGGGATTCTGATGTGTCACAAGGGGTACATTTTGGTAAATGATTATAATTTTAAAGAAAATGAGATGATATCGTAGATTATAGTTAGCTATATGGTTGTGAAAACCAAATTAGTGGTGGCAATAGGCTGAGGTTTAGGAAACATCTGACACTAGTGCTAAGGTTAAAGGATGGTAAATTTAGACACAATTTCCAATTTATTAACCAAATAACTTTGGCATAATTGAAACAAGGTAGAGTTTTGTTTCAAAAGGGGGTTAAAGAAGTTAACAGATGTTTCTAAAAATAGAAAGGTTGAAATTGGTCCCTAGAAATAACTAATTAGAAATAACTAGATTGTAAATGTTTCCTAGAAACAACTAGGCCGAAAAATGTTCCTAGAAATAACTAATTAACTAAAAGATGGTAAATACATTTTAGTATACAAAGAATAATAAGGATAACTGATAAATTGGCGTTATAAACAAAGTTCACTTGCGTTGATATTGAGGCGGCATCGGTCTTGAACGTTTTATTTTCTTTAATCATGTCATGGAAGAAGGAGTATTGATGTAAGCATATTTCGAATGAGCAATTAACAACACTGTTTTTTTTTCCCCTCTGTGAAAGTGTGTGAAGCAGGATGGGGGACGCCCCTTGGAAATGTTTTCTGGCCTGCAGGCTCGAACCACTCAAACCTGAAGTGGACCTGATCAGAGGGTGTTTAGAAATATGATGGTTCTGTAGATTTATAGCAACTGACTTGACTAGACGACATGTGACTTATTGACTCAGGAAAAAGGTGTATAGAACCACAGGTGTACAATGTTTTGAGAATTATGCTCTGCCGCCGCTTGCGATGTTATGTGTGTAATTTCTGCTATAAGCTGAGTGAAAAGGTACAGTATTTTTGTAAGTATGAACCGCCTCAAAACTACTCATGATTAACCCTAATGAAGATTAAGCCTCTTTCAAACCTAACTAACATGCATGATTCATTCTTTGTACTACTGATTTATAATTGATTGGGTGTTGTTTACTGTGGCACATTCTGTTTATGATAGGTGGTACCTGGAAATGTTCCAGCTGAGGGGGTAAGGATGGAACTCTATTTTTGTTTTATTGCACATTTCCGGGTACAAATTTTAATATAACATTGGAGAAATTGGCTTACGTTTTAGAATCTGACTTATCAGCACCATTGTGAGTGGGTTTATGGATAGACAATAGAGAGTAATTTAACTCATATGGATTTACCCACGTTTGGGCCTTCTCTTAGATGAGTGAATTGGGTTAAACCAAGAAGGCCCTGTTGTAGTCTAACGAGTCGAAAGTTTGTGGTTTAGATTTTCTCAACAGATTTTACAGGAGGCAAGACCAGATAGCCCTGGTCAAGTACGGACCCGTGTGGGGTAGCTGAACGTACACCACAGGCAGTGCGTGTCAATGCCAGGGGATCCACACGGTTCAGTGTGCTCCAGCCCGTGAACCAGGAAGGAGCTAAAGGATCGAGCAGGACAACAAGAAGAGCTCGCATTCGAACTCTTGTGCCTTTGTAGACCAAAGTAGCCGAGTAAAGTTGCGTGCGGGCCCAGAAGGACTCTGTTTTATGGGGCCACTCGGTGCTAGGAATATCCACACATAGAACAGACACCTAGAACGATAAAAACATTACATATTAGAGTTTCACATAACACGAAGAAAACTCGGGGACATAGGAGGACATTCCCGAGCAACCTAGGGGAATGCCCCTGAGTACGTGTGGCACATTCAAAAAGTATATTAATGTTTCTGTGATGGTGATATAAATCTTGTGTTCTTTCTCTATTTTTGTGTGTTCAAGGGAGACAACTGCCTTGCTGCTGGAGGAGGAACTTGGGAACTGAAGGTTCATAATTCTGCAATATCCTAAGCGCTTACTATTATTATCGTTCATAGTTTGCATATATTTCCTTATATTCTACAATTTGCATATTAATGAATTCATTCGGGTCTGGACGACCCACTGGACGATTGGCTGATAAAAGATCTCCGGTCCCTGAAAACAGGTGTTTGTATCTATAATGTTATCATTGGCTATTTTCTTAGGCATACTTATAACTTGCGGGTGCTGCTACGTGCATTGTTTAAGGTCTTTGACGGTTAGACTTATCACGTCCACCCTGGAAAAAGGGATCTTGAAGTGATGCGCCAATTGCTTTTGTTAAAAAACTATAACTTGGAGGATTTTGGAAAAAACTGATTGAATATTGTTTATATATACTGTACGTTTAGTTGCGTTATTAGGTGTGTGATTTTATTTCTTTTTGGGATGGACCTCAGGAATTGAGGTCCAAAGGGGGTTTGTTGTGAAATAAAATATTTTATTCTTCGTGTTTTTATTCCACCAGAAGGGGTTTTCAAATGATGCAGTTTGTGTCCTCTCTGTCTGTCTGTCAGTTTTATGACTTTGCAGATATTTGGCTTGGGAGAAGTCCACCTAAAGCCATTCTCTGGTTCTGCAGGTTTGCTCAGTCAGGGAGTGTCAGAACAAGCCCTAATCTATGTGTGTCTTTGGTGTGGTTTGGTGTCCAGTTGCACTGATTGGTCACTTGGTGGTCTACTAGTGTGTGTGATTTGTGGGTGCTCAGCATTGTTGTATATTTAGTTTTGGAAACCAGAGTAAGCTGAAACCCCCTGAGGCCTGGGTAAACCAGAACAGAAGCTTTCTGGCAGTGGAGTAAGACAAGAAAACAAAGCAAAACTGCTCTTATTGGTTAAGGCAGGAAACACCCTACAAGAAAACAAAGCAGAACTTCTCTTATTGGTTGAGAGCAGAAAACACCCCCACAGAAGAGTATAAAAGTATAAGTTTCCCTCCTCCATCAGACAACGCAGGAGGCCACAAGGGACCAACCCATCAGGTTGTATGCTGTCTCCATGAATGCGCATTCATGTTCTCTTTGTTCTCTATCTTTCTTTCTTTCTCTCTCTGTCTTCTCATATGAGATCATATATATATATATAGCTTATAAAAATATAACAAATGTATTCTGTGACTTTAAAAAAAAACTTATGATTAATTAAACTGGTTTTTGGAACTTTAAATTATGTGCGTTTGTCGTATTTTAAGTGTATTCAGCGTATCTCCTTTTCTGATCCAAAGTGTAATCAAACAACGAACTTGGGGCGAATGAGAATCAAAGCCAACAGTGACTGTACAGTACTGTACATTTATTTATTAAAAATATACAGTACTGTATATACAGTATTTTTATTTTTTTATTGTTTTTTATTTATAAATAGATAAATGTACAGTACTGTACAGTCACCAAGCACTTAGCCTATCCTAACACAGTTAAGGAGTCAGTTGAATTGTCTCCCTCCTCCCTGCAGGCTCCATTCCCATAAAGGGAGCTAGCTCCCTTTATGTGAAAGGGAGACAATTCAACTCATTCCTTCATCTTTAAAAACTGTGTTAGGATAGGCTAAGTGCTTGGTGACTGTCCAGTACTGTACATGTATTCATTTAGAAAAAAACAAACAAAAAAAGTTAAAAAAAACAAAAAAAAAACTTTTTTTTTTTAAATGAGATGCATACTCGTAAGTCCGGGACCTCGTAAGTAAGAGCGCTCGTAAGTCGGGGACTACCTGTAGATTGGACTATGATGTAAAGGTTGCACAGTTAATGTCTGTATTCAAGAAAATGATCAAGAATACATTGTTGAAAAACTATGTGTAAATGTTATATACTTAAAATCTCTTTAAATTGGTTATATAATTTATGAATTACAAATATGATTTATGGATAAATTTTGTTTGAAATGATTGTTTGAATGGAATTTTGTTTTTACAAAAAGGGGCAGATATTATAAGATTATTTTCTTCTTCTGCTTCCTTTCATTTTAAATTTGTTCTTTATTTTTCTGAATCTTTTGTAATTTTGTTCTTTTGTATTTTTTAAATTTGAAATTAATAAATAAATAAACTAAACTAAACTAAACCTCCAAATGCTTAATTTCTGCTGCGGAAACAGCTCCATATGCTCAGATCACTCGTCCACACATACTGTAACTCCAAAGTTTGTGTCATCATGACACATTCCTAGTTTGACTTTGGTCCAGTAATATGCAGATGTTTTCCACTAAAATACCATGATCGGACTGAAAAGTAGTGGAGAAAGTACTCAAACACTCTACTTAAGTAAAAGTACAAATAAGCAGACAAAAATGTACTTGTACTTCATTACATCCCACCACAGGGAAGCTTGTATTAATGACTGTGTTTCTGACAATAAGAGCAGAGGCTTCTGTGGGGAACAGATATNATAGATAGATAGATATAGATAGATAGATATAGATAGATAGATAGATAGATAGTAGATAGATAGATAGATAGATAGATAGATAGATAGATAGATAGATAGATAGATAGATAGATAGATAGATAGATAGATAGATAGATAGATAGATAGATAGATAGATAGATAGATAGATAGATAGATAGATAGATAGATAGATAGATAGATAGATAGACAGATAGATAGACAGACAGACAGACAGACAGACAGACAGACAGACAGACAGACAGACAGACAGACAGACAGACAGACAGACAGACAGACAGACAGACAGACAGACAGACAGACAGACAGACAGACAGACAGACAGACAGACAGACAGACAGACAGACAGACAGACAGACAGACAGACAGACAGACAGACAGACAGACAGACAGACAGACAGACAGACAGACAGACAGACAGACAGACAGACAGACAGACAGACAGACAGACAGACAGACAGACAGACAGACAGACAGACAGACAGACAGACAGACAGACAGACAGACAGACAGACAGACAGACAGACAGACAGACAGACAGACAGACAGACAGACAGACAGACAGACAGACAGACAGACAGACAGACAGACAGACAGACAGACAGACAGACAGACAGATAGATAGATAGATAGATAGATAGATAGATAGATAGATAGATAGATAGATAGATAGATAGATAGATAGATAGATAGATAGATAGATAGATAGATAGATAGATAGATAGATAGATAGATAGATAGATAGATAGATAGATAGATAGATACTGTAGATAGATAGATAGATAGATAGATACTGTAGATAGATAGATAGATAGATATAAATATATTGGTTTCTGTCACAAACTTTTAGTCCGGGGAGTGGGCCTTGTGTTTAAGAATAAAGATTTTTTGTATGAGCAGCTAAAGGAATGGGACCAGAATGCGTTTCTGATTAAAAGACAAATTACAACAAAAGTGCCTAAAGATTAAAACTTCAGATGCACAATTTTGCTGTGCTTCAATGTGTTGAATGTTCATGTAGCTACATAGAAATAGACAAACAGACAGACAGACTGTTTCTAGACAGAAAAATAGGCTGTTTCAAGACAGACAGTTTCTAGACATACAGTTTCTAGATAGACAGACAGATAGACAGACATACATACAGACTGTTTCTAGGCAGACAGGTATATTGTTTCCAGAAAAACTGGTTCTAGACAGAGAGACAGATGGACAGACTGTTTCTAAACAGACAGGCAGACTGCTTCTAGACTGACAGACAGACAAACAAACAAACAGACAGTCTGTTTCTAGACAGATAGACATATAGAGAGACAGACAGACTGTTTCTAGAAAGACAGTTTCTAGACAGACAAACAGGCATACTGTTTCTAAAAAGAAAGACAGTCAGAAAGACAGACAGACAGACAGACAGACAGACAGACAGACAGACAGACAGACAGACAGACAGACAGACAGACAGACAGACAGACAGACAGACAGACTGTTTCCAGACAGAATGTTTCTAGACAGAGAGAAAGACAGACACTGCTCCTAAACTAGCCTGGTTAAAACCAGACCCTTGCCCTTCACTTCGCTTTGTACTAGGGTCTGGGATTTATCCCATAGACAACAATTTCTCCAGTAGATTTTTCAGCCAGACCTTTACTAAAGAAGTATTTCAATGACAGGAATACGGCCAGGGTCTATCTTAACCTTTTCTGCTTGTTTAGGCAGAGTGGGTTGTATTTGTTGGTTAAACCATACCTGTATGGCCCGCATTTTCAATAATGCATGTGGCACACAAGGAATGGCTGCCGCTAGGAGGCCCAGCAGGCGTTGGCACGTTTTCACAGGGACCCGTTGGTCCAGTTTAAATTTTCCCAAGCAATGGCGAATGGAGGAAACTCTTTCCTTCGAGAGCCATGCTCTGTATCGGACAGTGTCAATCTGTACACCCAGAAATACGGTAACCCATGACGGAGTCAGATCGCTTTTCTGTAGGTTTATGACAAAACCGAGAGACTCCAGGTGAGAGATCACCTTAAGGGAGTGTGACAGCGCCTGCTTTCTGCTTCCAGACAGAATTAGCAGGTCGTCCAGGTAATTCAAGACCCTGAGTCCTTGGTTCCTAAGAGGGGTCAGGGCTGCATCTAGACATTTAGTAAATGTACGCGGAGCAGTCTTTAAACCGAAGGGTAAGGCTTTGAATTCATAAGTGTTTCCTTCGAATGCAAAACGGAGGAACTTTCTGTGTCTCCTCCACACGCCTATATGGAAATAGGCATCTTTCAAATCCATTGTACATGCGTAGTCTCCTGGTCTCACAGACTGGAGAACTTGCCGCAGTGTAAGCATCCTGAACTTGAAAGTTTTAATCCTTTTATTGAGAGTCCTGAGATCCAGAATCAGTCTCAAGGAACGGTCCTTTTTGGGCACCAGGAAGTACTTGCTGTAGTGTCCGGAGTGTGGTTTGCGTCCTGAGACCAAACTAATCACTCCCTTTATCAGCATGGTTGAAACTTCCTCCCTCAGCACGTGCGCACGCGTAGGATTGATCTTAGATTGCAGCACTCCTGAGAAACGGGGCGGTCTCTTTGAGAACTGCAACTTGAGCCCATGACGTATTGTTGTCATACCATACCATTTACCATACCATTTTATTTATAAAGCACTTTAAACAGGAACAAGTCCACACCAAAGTGCTGAACAAACAAACAAGCAACAGGCACCACAGACAATGAAGTACAACACGAAAAACGTAAAAACATAGCAGATCAAAATAAAACAATCAAACACCAATCAGCGGGTGTTGAAGGCAACACAATAGTAGTGAGTTTTTAACCTGGACTTGAAAACTGAGAGGGAGGGGGCCTGTTTGATAAGTAGCAACTCGTTCCAGAGTCTAGGGCCAGCTATAGAGAAGGCCCTGTCACCTCTGCACTTAAGACGAGTTTCTGTAACTGTTAAAAGTACCCGGTCCTCTGACCTCAAAGCACGTGGAGGGACATATGGGTGTATCAGATCTGAGAGATAGGTGGGGGCGAGGCTGTTCAGTGATTTGTAGACGTACATGAGAATTTTGAACTGGATTCTAAGATGAACTGGTAGCCAGTGCAGGGAGGCCAAGACTGGTGTAATGTGCTCTCCTTTGCGTGTACTGGTTAAAAATCGGGCAGTTGCGTTCTGGACCAGTTGTAATCGTGCAATGGAGGCCTGACTGACACCAAGCAGAAGTGAATTGCAGTAATCAAGCCTAGATGCAATAAATGCGTGAATTACTGTCTCCAGGTTATTTTTTGATAACATGGGCTTCAGCTTAGACAGTCGTCTCAGCTGGAAAAAACAGGATTTAACGATCATGTTTACATGACTGTTGAGTTTCATAGAAGGATCCATTATCACTCCCAGATTTGTGACTTTTTGTTTTATAGACAGGAGGAGAACCAAAGGAAGACCCAGGACACGCTGGAGGGACTATGTTTCTCGGCTGGCCTGGGAATGCCTTGGGATTCCCCCAGAGGAGCTGCTCCAAGTGGCTGGGGAGAGGGAAGTCTGGGCATCCCTACTTAGGCGGCTACCCCCGCGACCCGACCCCGGATAAGCGGACGAAAATGGATGGATGGATGGATTGATGTTTTACAGACAGGGGTAGAGCAGAGAGGTTGATGCAGTGGTTCGAGGTTGTGTCATTGGGAAAGAAAAATATGGCTTCAGACTTCTTATAGTTGAAGCTTAAGAAATTTAAAGCTATCCAGTCCCTGATGTCAGCCAGGCAGTCGAGCAGATTGAATAGAGCATGTACCATTCTGTCTTAGGGGGAAGTAAATTTGACAGTCATCGGCGTAAAAGTGGAAGGGTATGTTGTGTTTCTGGAAAATAGCACAAAGTGGTAGCAGGTATAAGGAGAACAAGAGAGGACCCAGGATGGACCCCTGCGGGACCCCCCATTTAAGAGCTGCCACTGCAGAACTAAAACCATTGATGGAAATACAAAAGGATCTGTCAGCGAGGTAGGATCTGAACCAGTTCAGGGCTGACCCTGTGATGCCCACCCACTGCTCCAACCTAGCAATGAGGATCTCATGGTCGATGGTGTCGAAAGCGGATGTGAGGTCCAAAAGGACAAGCAACACAGAGTCACCGGTGTCTGTGGATAAGAAGATGTCGTTAAAAACCTTCAGTAAGGCAGTCTCAGTGCTGTGGAGGGATTTGAAGCCAGATTGGAATAGCTCGGGGATAGCGTGATCCTAGGAAGCACTTTGGGACTCAACTATTTTCTCTAGAAGTTTAGAAATAAATGGGAGTCTGGAGACAGGCCTGAAGTTAGAAACTACTGAAGGGTCGAGGTTTGGTTTTTTCAAGAGGGGTTGAACAGCAGCATGTTTTAATGATTTTGGCACCACACCCGAGGATAGACTGCTATTAACAATAGAGAGAATGGAGGGACCTAGAGTGTGAAAAACCTCCTTTAGGAGACGAGGGGAGACCATATCAAAGGGGGAACCAGATGGTTTCAGGTTGCACATGACCTGCTCTAGAGAGGACAGAGAGACTGATTCAAAATGGTCAAATACAGCAACAGATTGAGGTGGGATGGATGGATCGTGAGATGGAGGAGAAATGAGAGCCCGGGTGGTTGTAATTTTATCTAAAAAGAAATGTCGGAATTTCTCACACAGATCAGTCGAGGCTTCCAGGGATGATTGTTCAGTGAGGTGGAGAACAGAGTTTAGGGTGGAGAACAGAACTCGAGGATTGCTAGAGTTTGCAGCAATGATAGCAGAGAAGTATTGTGATTTAGCAGTTTTAACTGCTTTCTGATATCGGCGCCAGCTCTCTTTTACCATCTGAAAAGAGACCTGCAGTCTGTCTTTTTTCCATTTCCTCTCCGCCTTCCGGCATTGCTGCCTAACAGCTCTGGTCGCGTCATTCAGCCATGGTTCTGACCTTAGTTTTGGTCTCCTAGATTTAATAGGAGCCACTTGATCCAGAGCCTTTAAACAGGCAGAGTCAAACTGGTTTGTCAGCTCCTCAGTGCTGGAGAGGTACAATGGGGGCTGCATTAACATGTCATTGTTATTAACCTCAGTGAAACGTGCGGCAGTTAAATGGTTAACATCCCTGCCTTTACGTGCAGAAATGCATGTTTTAGGGGTTACATAGGGGAGGGTGAACTGAAATTTGACTGGCATATGGTCTGAGAATATATTGTCTCCTATTTCAAGGTTTGAAACAGACACGTCACAAGTTAAAACAAGATCCAGAATATGTCCACGTTGCTGCGTGAGAGAGTTTACGCGTTGAGTTAAATTAAATGAGTCCAATAAATCTAAAAAGTCCTTAACCATGGGCTTCTCATGACAACACACGTGCAAGTTGAAATCGCCAAAAATGACCACCCGGGAGTATTTAGCTGTGATTTCAGCCAGGAAATCAGAAAACTCGCTTATGAAGTTCTTGGAACGAGGTGGCCGGTAGACCAGAGCGCAAAAAGTCACAGGTGAATGGCCTAGTTCAAAAACAGTGAGCTCAAAATGGAGCAGGAGACTGGGATGGGCAGTTGTCCATCCATCCATCTATCCATCTTCTTCCGCTTATCCGGGGTCGGGTCGCGGGGGTAGCAGCCTAAGTAGGGAGGCCCAGACTTCCCTCTCCCCAGCCACTTGGAGTAGCTCCTCCGGGGGAATCCCAAGGCGTTCCCAGGCCAGCCGAGAAACATAGTCCCTCCAGCGTGTCCTGGGTCTTCCTTTGGGTCTCCTCCCATGGGCAGTTGTTTACAGTTAAAAGTTGAATTGAATATTGTTAATAATCCACGAACACGACCTGATGGCCTTGGGTCGTTAAAAAACAAACAGTTTGGTGGTATTATTTTCGTCAATGCGTTGGACTCACCCGGCGACATCCACGACTCTGTGATCCAGAAAAATTCCAAGTCGTGATCTTCACAGTAATCCCTAAGGATGAATGTTTTATTGCAAACAGATTGGGCATTGACAACACAGATCTTGATGTTATTCGAGCTAGTAGCTGATGAGCTAGCAGCTGATGAGCTAGCAGCTGGTGGGAGAGCGCGCGTCCGCGGCTCGCTTCCAACAATGAGCTGCTCCGGCCGCAGATCCCCGTTGATTTCCTGGTCCTTGCACACGGGAAGCTGACGAAGGTAATCCAGACCACCAGGTGAAGACAGCGAAGCAGAACGTCGGGCTCTGAGCTTAACCAGCCGTCCAGCTCGTGAGCCGCGTTTCCTCCTCCGTGTCGATCGATTTCTCAATGCAGGCAGGTGAGTAGAGCAACGGAGGTAAGCGGGCAGCTCGTCCCCGAGCAACGGGGGCAGAGGGGGTCTCCCCGAGGTACGCTCATACCGGCCCAAATCAGCGACATCCAATGCATCAAATCGTAAATCCAGAAGCTGCTTCCGATCATAAACCAGCAGTGTATTTGTCTCCAATCAAAAACGTACAAAACATGAAAACTCCAAACATCCACAGGAGAGGTAGATACGCAGCCAAGTACATGGGCACCATCTTGGAAACATCATGACCCAATCATTTGGTAGGCACGCCTCCCAAGCCTGCGCATGCGCGCTAAGCCTGGATGGCATGTTGAGTTATTGGCCCTCGTGTTTCAGGTCGAAGGAGGTGACCTTTGACCCCTCTCGCGCCTTTTCGAGCAGGCTGCTCAGCCCAACAGAAGATATCGCGAGATCAAGCCATCTCCGACGAAACTCGCGCATCTTGCTATGGTTCATAGTTCGACCGTGAGATCTGGGATTTATAAAAATGGGACTAGAGTCAAGAACCAGGGCAGTCTGTGCATTGATACTTTTATTTTTGTACATGTCTGAAACAGTGTTTGTTTTGTTTACATATACAGTAGGCGAGTCATGTTTGGTGCGCACACACATGTCACCAGCTCCTCGTTGTTTTCTACGAGCAGAGACTGGGATTAGAAAGTTAGGTTCCCGTACCTCGTGGGCGGGCGAACCTGTAAAATTATCAGTTCGTCCTGGTTCATCAGGTCCGGAACTGGATTTTGTAGGAAGAGGCCGAAGCAGCACTCGGACGGTACTGCGAAGCTTCACATTCCCCAGCGGGTCTCTTTCGTGGGAGACCAAATGTGTTTTCTGTTGGTGGGGCAATTTTTTTCCTTGGCAAACCCTTGGGGAGGGCATCCGCTTGTTTGCGTGCTTGTTCCAGCCTTGTCTGGACACGTTTCAGGGCTCTCCCAAAGAGTCCCGTCGACTCGATCGGGTGCTGTAGGAAGGTGGACCTCTGGTTTTCCGGGAGGTCAGACAGTGTTAGCCAAAGATGGTGCTGGACGACAACTATTTCTGCCATTGCTTTGCCCTGAGAAATAGCTACTGTCCCTATCATGTTGAGCACGAGGTCAGAGGCACGGCGGGCCTCCTCTATGGCCTTGGTTGTGGCTTGCTCATCCTTTGTTACCTGGATATCCTGCAGTTTTTCCGCCAGGTAGGCCTGTACCATGCTCGACGTATTCATTGCGCGAGCCGCGAGGCCTTGGGCCTTGTAGCACTTCTCGAGTTGTTGCTCTGAAGTGCGACAGGCTTTGCTGGGCAACATCGGTTTCATCCCCATGGCTATGGGGGCCAGGTGATACGGCAGAGATTCCTCTATCAGGGGTGCGCTGGCAAGACCCAGAGCCTCTATTCACGCGACATCCAAGAGTCGGGACAATGGCAACATGATGAGAGCCCTGGGTTCCGCCCAGGAGCGTTTGAGTTCCGTTGGAAAGTCCGGAAAAATTGGCATTTTCTGCGACGTTGTCGGTTGCTTCGCGTAGAAGTAGTTTCCTACAAGCCTCGTAGCCCGTTGGCGAGGCGTGGGGGCCGGCCATGTGACCTGCAGGGCGTCAGCGGCCCTATGGCACAGGTCGAACAGGGCATGTACCGACAAGTCCGGTTCCGGAAGGTTCTGCGCAAGGTTCTGGGAGGAATGAACAATTTCTCCCTTGTCACCGTATTAGGCGTCTATGTCGGACACTTCTGGCATCAAGTCTTCGACAGCAAGTGAGGAGTCCGACGCGTTGTCTTCCCCGACCCGGCCACTGCACTCCAGGTCCACGTTTTCAGGCTCCGGTTCTGGAGCCGGCAGGTTAGTGCAACGTGCGACCTTCATCGCTGTGGTCCTCGCCATAGACTTGGCCAGCGTGTCCACACGTCGTTTCCTCACTGTGGCTGTCATTCGACGACAGTGGAGGCAGGAGTCTGGGGATTCCAGCGCCTTCCTCGCGTGCAGGATCCTTAGGCAGACAGGACAGGCCTCGTGGGTGTCTGTCGCCGAAAGGGAGTAGCCGCAACCGCTGGGGCGTGATTGAGGACTCGTCGTCCTGGTTTTCTTCTTCCTTGTCCTCCGCTTTCCCTTCTCGGGAGCCATGTCCGGAGACGAGAAGAGTAGAAGTTGGTTCCTTTTGTTCAAAGCCGTCTTCCCCGTCGTCTTGCTATCGCTAGTAGACTGCTAGTAGACTGCTAGTAGATTAGCAGAAGTTTGTGACGCAGTTAGCGTCGTCGTGCGAAGCTGCGGGAGAGAAGAAAAACTTTGTGGTAAGTAGAAAAATGCTGGACTAGCTTTCGCCAGCCCAGAAGTACGCAGGAAAATTGTCTCTGTACGCTCAGTGTAGGGAGCAAGCTCACCTCAATCAAGCGACGCGACAACAGAGAGGTCCCGCGATGTTCAGGTGTTTCAGCGAGGTGAAGGGCAAAAAAGAAAGATGGACGGGCGTTGGTCGCTTAAATGCACAGAGGGCGGAGCCTCTGGCGCGAAGCTGACGCCCCTGCCGTAAAGGCGTGAATGTATTCCTTCAGGTAATCGCGCGGGGATGCAATTCCCATAGCAAGTATGTTGCACCGAGAGACCAAACTGAAAGGGAACTGCTTCTAGACAGACAGAAAATCTGTTCATATACAGACAGACAGATAGAGAGACACGCAGACTGTTTCTAGACAGACAGTTTCTAGACAGACAGACATACAGACTGTTTCTAGACAGACAGACAGACAGACAGACAGACAGACAGACAGACAGACAGACAGACAGACAGACAGACAGACAGACAGACAGGCAGACTGTTTCCAGACAGAATGTTTCTAGACAGAGAGAAAGACAGACACTGCTCCTAAACAGACAGGAAAACTGCTTCTAGACAGACAGAAAATATGTTTATATACAGACAGACAGATAGAGAGACATGCAGACTGTTTCTAGACAGACAGTTTCTAGACAGACAGACAGTCTGATTCTAGACAGACAGACAGACAGACTGTTACTAGACAGACAGTTTCTAGACAGACAGACATACAGACTGTTTCTAGACAGACAGACAGACAGACAGACAGACAGACAGACAGCCTGATTCTAGACAGACAGACAGCCTGATTCTAGACAGACAGACAGACTGTTGCTTGACAGACAGACAGACAGACAGACAGACTGTTTCCAGACAGAATGTTTCTAGACAGAGAGAAAGACAGACACTGCTCCTAAAAAGACAGAAAATCTGTTTATATACAGACAGACAGATAGAGACACGCATACTGTTTCTAGTCAGACAGTTTCTAGACAGACAGACATATAGACAGTTCCCTTTCAGTCATGTTCTCTCGGTGCAACATACTTGCTATGGGAATTGCGCCCCCGCGCGATTACCTGAAGGAATACACTCACGCCTTTACGGCTAGGGGCGTCACCACCGCGCCAGAGGCCCCGCCCTCTGGTTACTTAAGCGGCGTGCGCCCCTCCATCTTCCTCTTTTTTGCCCTTCACCTCGCTTAAACCTGAACTACCTCTTCGCGGGACTTCTCTGGTGCTTTCATCGCTCATTCGAGGTGAGCTCGCTCCCTACACAGAGCGCACAGAGAATTATTTCCTGCGTACTGCTGGACTAGCAAGCCTAGTCCAGCATTTTTCCACCTAACCCCAAAGTTTTCTCTCCTCTCTCTACAGATTGCTTCGCGACGGCGCTAACTACGCCATAAAAAAAAAAAAAAAAGGAGGCTGCCTTGCTACGTCAAGCTAGCGGGCTGGCCAGCGAAAGCAACACGACGGAGGAGACATCTCAAGAAAGAAGAAGGAAAATTCTGGAAGGACTCGCTCGCCTCGTCTCGGACAGAATGGCTCCGGAGAAGGGAAAGCGAAAAGCGAAACTTCCAAGGAAAACCACCGCTGCGGCGAGCCCCACTTCACGCGCCTGCCCAAAAGGCTATGGCTTTTATCTCGCAGCGACGGACACCCACAAGGCCTGTCTAGTCTGCCTGGGAATGCTTCATGCAAAAACTGTGCTGGACACACCTGATTTTTGCCCACATTGCAGCATCATGATGGATGCGGTGCTGCGGCATCGGGTCGACCTTGTCGCCAAAGCCATGGGGACCTCGGCCACGTCTGCGGATGCAGACACCACGGAGCCTCTCACACCCACACCGGAGCTGGAGAGTATGGCTCTACACGACAGCACACGGGTCGAATGGGGTGACATCCCCGACGCGCTGGCCAACATGGAGGATCTGACTGTCGAATTCGACACCCGGGGTATGATGAACGACGACGAGTTATCCATCTCGGCCTCGGGTGAATTTTCAATGGAGGAGGCGGACATAGAGGTGGAGGATCAGGGTGACGCACTCGCCCAGACCCCCCTACCCGCACTCCAGTACACGGACTCTTCCATCCTTGCTCTGTTTGAACTGTGCCATAGAGCAACGGACGCACTACAAGTGCCTTGGCCTGAACCACCTCCTCACCAACAGGTTACGAGGCTAGCGGGAAATTATTTTTATTCAAAGCAGCAGGCTGCCATGAGGCAAAGGAAGCCTGTGTTCCCCGACTTCCTCACGGAACTGACACGCACCTGGACTTACCCACGAGCCCCTGTACTTCTACCCCTCTCACAATTTCTCGACGTGGACGGGATGGACAAGGTGGGTTTAGCTAACGTGCCTCAAATCGAGGAAACTCTGGCGTCTCACCTGGCCCCAAATTCTTCAGGAACAAAACCAACTCTCTCCAGCAGGGCTTGCCAGGCCTCGGTGTCTCTCCTCTAGAGATGCTACAGGGCTCAGGGACTCTTGGCACGCGTCATGAACGCGTCCGCGCTGATGCAAGCCTACCTGGCAGAAAAGCTGCAGCAGCTTCAAGTGGCAACGGACAAGCAGGCGGCTGCCGAATTGCTGGAGGAAGCCCGTAGAACAACTGACTTTGTGCTCCGAATGATGGGGACTGCTGCGGTTGCTCAGGGCAGAGGGATGGCGGAAGTGGTCATTTCGATCCGCCATCTCTAGATGACACTGACGGACTTACCAAAGGGACAAAAGGTGCCTTTTCTCCATCACTCGATACAGCCGGAAGGGCTGTTTGGAAAGGCTTTGGAACGGATTCAAACGAAACTGGACCAAAGACGCAAACAGGCAGAGGCTCTCCGGGTGGGCATCCCTCGTAGAAGCTTTGCCCCCACCAAGAGAATATGCGGGGGGAAGACCTACCCAGTCCATGCACCACTCGACGTCGCGTGTCCCACCGCAAAAGCGGCCAGCGTACGAGGAGGAGCCCAGGCAGAGACCCCCTTCGGGCCCTCCTCGTACCGAGCACGCCTAGAGCAAGAACAGGTTTGTCCCTCGCCAAATGTCCAAACACAGGGCCTCTTCGGCGAGTCACGACGACAGACAGAAACGGGCCTTATGAACCAAGCTCACGTTTCCATGTTACACGGTCACCCGCCCACATGGTAACGGGAATGATCCGCATAAACCCAGACTTTGTTTGTAACACAGTACAAAAAGCTGGTTTACTTTCTGCATGCACCAATCATGCCCTCCCTGTTATGAGTGACTTAAAATCATATACGTCATGTCACGTAAGCACAAATACAATCATGAAACAGCAACTCTCTGTTTTACTGACTCCAAAAAAAAAACACAATTTCTCCAGCAAAGCAGGTCCCTCTCACCTGCATGCCGTCATAAAGGTAGGGGGTTTTCTCCCCCTCCCTCACGGCCTACGGGGTATTAGAATATTTAATAAGCCCGGCAGACTGCTTCTGTTTCATCTGCGGTGAGCAGACACAGTGGCGTCTGTTAACACCCTCCTTGCCCCTTACAAAGGCAGGTGAGGAGGGTCACGTGTTTAGGCTCTCGGCCCAAAGGCGAGACAGCCAATACACCAAACAGACGGACACATGACGTGATTGCAGCTCAAGGAGCCGAGTCGACAACATCTCTCGATGGGAGGGCTACTTCAGGCGCCCTCGTACAGCTTAAAGCTTCACACCTTCATGGAAGCTGTGTTCAGCTGGCTGTAGACAAAAACAAGTCTGAGCGTAATCAGATTCCTCTTCCTGTTGTTTCGAAGAGAACTGCACTCTTTATCACCAAGACTGAAAGGAACCCCCCCCCGCTTTTGTGTGGTGGATGCTCCTTTGTTATTTACGAGAGACACGCAAAATCCATGCAGCAGTCAGGCAGCACGTGACCTGCCTCTACGTGCTGATCCAAAGCTGTCTTTAAAATTAATTTGGGATCCGGTCAGTTTACCTGGCACCAGAGCTTCATTGAAGCCAAGGGCCAATGGTTTAGGCCACTCCACTAAAAGGACTGGAGTAAGGAGGTATGCTCGCCTACGTGGCCTGCAGCCACATAATTTGGAGGAGGACAAGAATAATTCTCCTCCAAAACTGTCTGATGGAGATGACAGGTTGTACCCATCCTCAATTATCCCTGAGCAGGACAACTCAGGGACAAGCTGCCTCCTCCCAAACCTGGTGGACAACCAGGGGCTGTTGGCCTCTGGTTCACCAGAGGAGGCGTTGTGGCCACCCAGGCAAAAAACTGCTAAAAGTCTCAGCTTGTCGGCTGAAAGGAACAGGCTGATGGCGGCAGGCCTGCCGAAAAACGTGGTATTAACCATACAGAATGCTCGTGCAGGGTCAACACAATCTTTATACGCTCAAAAATGGCGTATCTTCGAGGCCTGGTGCTCAGAAAGAAATATTATTTCTTATGCATGCAACCTGGTCCAAATCCTGACCTTCCTTCAGGATCTCTTGGAGAAGGGTCGTTCTCATTCAACGATTAAAGTCTTCCTTTCAGCTATTTCTGCTTGTCATGAAGGCTGGGGAAACAGGACATCTGGAGCACACCCAATCATAATAAGATTTATGAAGGGTGTTCTTCGATTTAAGCCACCCAGCAGGATCCTGACTCCTGGTTGGGACCTCGGTTTGGTCTTGGGGGCTTTATGCGACCCTCCATTCGAGCCATTGAGTGAGACTACGATAGATCTACTATCTTATAAAACGGCCTTACTCCTGGCACTTTGTTCGGCGAAGCGCGTGGGTGACCTCCACGCATTATCTGTACATCCAATGTGTACCAGATTCGCCCCAGACGGGTCAAAGGTCACACTAAGGCCTAATCCCGCATACACCCCCAAGGTCTGGACCCTGAACTATAGGAGTCTAGACTTTGATCTCTCCTCTTTTCCACCTGCCTCTGTCCTAAACCAGGATCAGGAAAGGCTACAGGCTCTCTGCCCGGTGAGGGCTTTACGTACCTACATGCAGAGAAAGGCAGAATGGAGAAGAACAAACCAACTGTTTGTCTGCTTTGCAGCACCTGTTACCGGGAGAGCCCTGTCAAAACAACGCCTCTCACACTGGGTGACTGAGGCCATTAATGCCCCTTTTCCACTTGCTCGGCCCAGAGCGGCTCAGTCTGGTCTGGTCTGGTTCAGTTCGGATCGGCTCACATGTAGGTTTGTCTCCATTCACTACTGTAGCCCTTCTGTGGGCGGGGTGTAGAATCTCACTCGTCCTACCACGTGGTGGCGGTAGTGTTACCTCAAGCTATTTACTAGCCACCACTAAACGTTAGAAGAAGAACACCCTGCAGGACCTTGTCTCACCACCTGTTGGCGGTAATGTCCCTTGAGCTATTTAATGCTCTAATCTTACTTTATTGCCTTTTCAGCTTGTTTTAAACCCATGTGTTTTCCATTTTTTTCTTTATAATAAAGATTATTCTCATATATGCACAAGGTTCCTGTTAACATTGCTTAACACATCGATCGCACTGCCCTGTAATCAGTTAAACTATTTTTACAGTAAGGTACAGATTAGGAATTAATTAGGTTTCAATTGGCCCTGTAATATTAAAGGTTAGTATTTCATTAAATTTAAACGGTAATATTTTGTCAGGGATAATTCAAAGTCAAATGCAAATGGATAATTTGGTTTAAACTGTCCCTTAAACATTAAAAGCGTGTTTCTTTAAACGTAAAAACAAAGTATTAATAATTAAATGTTTGTTGATCAGGAAACTCGTTTGGGCATCCAAGAACAGCTTCATCGGGGTTCATGTTGACGTTTGTGCATCCTGGCAAAAGCTGCTGCACTACCCATGACACGACATCAGGAAGGATGGATGGATGGGTTCATGTTGACGTTTGTGCATCCTGGCAAAAGCTGCTGCACTACCCATGACACGACATCAGGAAGGATGGATGGATGGGTTCATGTTGACGTTTGTGCATCCTGGCAAAAGCTGCTGCACTACCCATGACACGACATCAGGAAGGATGGATGGATGGATGGATGGATGGAGGGCTGTTCAAATCTAATAATCTTTTTCTTATGATTCTTTAAAGGTCAAATGCAAATGGAAAATATTCTTAACTTCCAGTATGTTTTTAAACAAACACTATACTGTACACACTTAACATTGTAAAATATGTTTAGGAAATTATTGTTCAATGACACCACTTAAGAAAAAAAATGTTTATTATGAAAACTAAGAAGTGAAAAAAGCACAAAAATAAATACTGCATCCACCTAAATGATTTTTTTCCCGTTGTCTCATGGGCTTCCTCCAGAAGACACAAGTTGATAAATTCTGGTGTTGACTTCTTCCTCTTAACTGTAAAAAAAGAAAAACATGGTTACCGGTAATTCAGTCTAGAAACGGTTTTATATGTAGATATATTTTATAAGATATATATAAGATATATATACATATATCAAATATCTCAGAAACCACAAAGCAGATATTTTTCAAACTAACAAGTGTAATCACAAGGTGTTCATGTTCACACTGTAAGCTGTTGGAGTTATTTGAATTAAAATTCGATTTTTTTATAGACATAAGTGTGTCGACCTAGCTTATATTATTTGTACTAGTATTTAACACATCTTATATCTCAGAAACCACAAAGCAGATATTTTTCAAACCAACAGAGTGTAATCACAAGATGTTCATATACTAACTGTAAGCTGTTGAAGTTATTTGAATTAAAATTCGATTTTTTTATAATTTATTTTCGTAGCACATGTGACAGGTTTGGAAGTAGTCAAAACAAATCAATTTAAATCCAGCAGATTTGACCACAACGTGACATTATTAAGGACTTGTTCACCTGAGGAACCCTCGTGGTATAAAGCCAGCTATGAAATATATTTTTTAAGCTTTTATTTAGCTACATTTAAAAGAAAGAACGCCGATCGACCCCACCCGCGCGTGCATGTGATGTGCACGTGTCGACCTACTTTGTTAAATCCAGCTGATTTGACCACAACGTGAAATTATTAAGGAACTGTTCAGCTCAAGCACCCTCTTGATATAACATCAGCTATGAAATATATTTTTTAAAGCGTTTATTTAGCTACATTATAGAAATAAAGCCGGCTCACGTGCGCGCGCGTGCACGTGGCAAAACTACTTTTTTAAATCCTGCCGTTTTGACCACTACGTGAATTTATTAAGGAATAGTTCAGCTTAAGACACATCTTTGCTATAATTTTAAATACAAATAATTGTTTTTACCGTGTTAATCTTGTAAAGTCCTTCGGTGTTTGCTCCCTCGCGGCAGCCACTTCCTCAAACTCAGTCCAGCCTCCTCCCCACGGTTCGGGTCCAGCCGGCCTCAGCCCTGCTCTGAGATGAGTCCGGAATCTTGGCGCGGCGCCGCGCATCTGTGAGGTGGAAATGCTGTCCAACGCGCGTTTGGCACGCAAATATGACGTCACATCCGACCCGGGCCACCAAGTGGAAAAGGGGCATTAGTCTCCCAGCCCTGCTCTGTCTTGTTAATTGTCCCCAGGTGTTTGTGATTTGTCTTGTCTTGTCTATGAGTATAAAAGCCCAGTTCTGTGTCTAAGTCATTGCAGCCGCATCGTTTGGTATCCCTCGTGTTTTCTGGTCTCTGATTCAACTCTGATTCATGTAAGTGTTTTTGCTGCCACGACAGCTATTTGTTTATGTTTATTAAAGTGAATTATTTTATAACTTCCTGGCCTCTGGGAATGTCTGTTTGCACCACTGGGTTTTAATCTTGCTCTGAGTAAATCCTGACATTCTGTACTAATTGAGACTTGTTGTTGGCCATTGTAGTTCGAATAACACCAATCGCTCTGTGTTTTTTCCATGCTCTCTGTTTATGTACAGGAGCTGTTCTTCCAGTATGGCATATTAGATGTGACGTCATTACTGAGCGGTCTTTAGACTGCAAATATAAAAAAGAAGTGTTATGTGGGGATATGAGAAATGCATTGCAGAACACTTTATAAAACCTTACTACTTTTAAAAATGTATTGCGTAAGTGTGTATTTTCGGCTTAAAGAGCCTCAGCAATATGAAAAACGTTGGTTACGTATCGTAACCCCAGATTCTATGAATGTTAGCTCCACCCTTTAGCTGTCGCTATTGTTTCATGCTGCTTCGGCAGCTGACATATAGGATATGGTCCATGCCTCACTGGGCCCAACACCAGTATGAAGCACCTGCTCACCCAGTCACAACAATACACATCCTTCTTCGTACGTCATACGCACTCCACACGTTACGACGCACCTGAGCAGGGCACTGGTGGACTGGAGGATGGACCTGCAGGCCTGCCTTGCGACCTGCAGGCATATGTCAGCTGCTGAAGCAGCATGAAACAATAGCGACAGCTAAAGGGTGGAGCTAACATGAAATAGAACAACACAAACCACTATGAAATAGTGGCAGCAATCCTCCCTTAGCTCATCAGTCCAGGCCAAATTAAGTTTTCAAACTGCGGTCGATCAAACAGCTATCTACAAAAAGTTTTTTTTTAAGTTCATGGCCTACTTCAAAAGCTCGGAGCAGCTTTTTCAAGGAAACCAAACTGATTGGAGATTAGACTTACATGACCACAGGATGAGCACAAACAGTATGACATAAAACCTGGACACATGGTAGTTTATCTGCAGCTGATTTACTCATGGTGTATTTGCTTTTGTTCACTGTTTGCTGCACCTTTGTTCTCACCCTCCCATAATCCTCTGCTTCTTCTACCATGCACAGCTGAGGCTCACTTGTCTATAAAGCTGTTCTGCAAACTTCCGATCCCCCTGTTTGTTCCTCACCTGGGCAAACGTATGAATAATGGAAGCAGCATGAAGTAAGGCAGGGGCATAGTTGCTTCAGTGTTGTGCTGAGACCTGATAAGGTTCTCCACCACAGGAAAAGAGCCTCGGAGAGCTGGAGAGACACCTTGTGACTTTATTACTCGCAGGCTGCCACGCTGTTAACAGGCAGAAGCATTAAGTAGATGGGAAAGAAGAGAAGGTGTATACCAGTCACTGTCACAACTGGGTGAAAATATCCCTTCCAGTCTGCTTTCATGTATAAATGTATTAAACTAATTAGCGAGTCTGGCTCAGCTTTGCACTTGACAGGAATTCATTGTTTATGTCACTTTCAGTGTCTTGCATCAGCACACGCCCTTTACACAATAGAGACTTTATTAGCACCACTGACAATCATCAAAAAACATGTTGCTCTCTATTATCATGTATGCATTGAATACATAGTTATCTGAGTTGTCTATTTGAACTTCGCGCGATTAGGACTGTGCCTTATCACACTGCCCTTGATAACGCCAATATTATGTTTTGTGTGAATAAATGGTGTCACATTTTGATTTATGATTCCTAGCTAGTATAATTATATGAAAATTATTCCAGTAGGCATATAGGGGTGAGAGTTGTGTACAGTTACCTCGATCATGTGACTACTCGTGTTGTTTTAGGGTCAAAACAAAACAAATGTCCGTTGAAATAGCTACATTTATTTAGTTAGCACTGTTTTAGCAAGCCTTATGATTTCTGTGATTAGGAAATTGTACACAGAAATAAGGATTTTGGACATTAAAAATGGAGTGTACTGTTAATTTGCAGAGTTTATCTAACGAGTCACTTTTTTTCTAAGAAGAAACCCAAAATTGAAATTTTTTGTTCGTGTGTCAAATAGAAACGTATTCTTGAGTATTTTCCTTGTGATTTGTAGAAAAAGTATTAATACGTTTATTAAACGTTTTCTTTGGTTACATCATGAAATGAGAAATTTAGAAAAAATTCAAACGAAAATATATTACGTTTAGGGAAAATATTTATTAAAGCTACAGTCTGCAGTTCTGTAGTGCAGTCTGTAAGTTGTCTAAAAATATATATTTAACATATTTCTTCACTCTGTCACTATCTCCTGACAGGCTGATGTTAGACAAAGTAATCTCTGAAAAAAACTATAGTCCCCTTGCTTCTCCAGGTGGTAAATAAGAATTTCAAAAAAGCCACAGTGACCCGCCGTTAACCAGCCAATAAAAACAGAGCTTCTCACTTCTCACGCTCCTAACCCACGCCCCCCCCCCCGTCCCAGCCCGCAGCGGCCGCGCAGGTTCTCGTTGAAATAATTGCAAAGCGATGCAAAACTGTTTTGTATGTGACACAAATGTATTAAATTCCCCTTCTTCATCCCTGATCTGGACTTTTCTTTTGTTTTTTTGCCAAAAGTCAAGTGATCGCTTCATCCTCCGCAGCTGAGTCCATGAATGAATTGAGGAAATGAATGAATTTGTCACGAGCGAATTAAACTCGGGTTCAACGTGGCTGCGCGCGGCTCTGCAGATTTCATGGTGTTCTGGTGTGCTGGACCAGCGCTCCCTGTTTTTATTTTATTTTTTAGAACGTTTTATTAACATATAATCACAGAACTTCGCAGCTGCTGACAGGACATGTAGTGGAGGCGGAGCATTCGGAAGCAGAGCTGAATTTCACCGACAGCAAGAGCGAGCTGAGCCATATATGGCTCTGAGTGGGGAGGGACCAGAATGCTTTCCCAGATGAAAATTTTCCTGAGTGCTGCGTTCTACAAAAAACTGCAGACAGAACCTTTAATAAGGCCCTCAATAAATTCTGTTGTCTGCAAGTTGCAATTACAAATAAAGGTCTGGGGTTTATTTTTATTATAATTGTTGATGGTGTGATTTTTTAAAATATACCATACTTGCCGCCGTGCACGTCGCACCGCCTTATAAGTCGCATCAGTCCAAACATGTCTAATAAAGTAGAAAAAACATGAATATGCCGCTTTGCCGTATAAGTCACATCTATTATACCGTATGTCACCGCTGACGTGTCACTTTTGTTATGCATCACTGCTGACCACCTGGAAACGTGGGCCGGTGTTGTGCCAAAAATCGATTGGCTTCCAAATGGCGGCCGCAGGAGCATGCACGGAAGGACTTTAACAAGAATTTAACAAGATTAACACTTAAAAACAATTATTTGTTTGATCAAATTATAGCAAAGTTGTGTCTCAGTTTAACTTTTTCTTAATAAATGCACTTTGACGGTCAAATCAGCTGCATTTCAAAAGCCGATTTGCTGCTGGAGCATGCAGAGGGAGGACTCACTGTGCAATTCTTTGAAATTTAACAAGATAACCACCTTTGTTTGCTGGACCTTATAGCAAATGTGTGTCTCAGTTGAACTTTTCCTTAATAAATGCACTTTGACGGTCAAATCTGCTGCATTTCAAAAGCCGATTTGCGGCTGGAGCATGCAGAGGGAAGACTCACTGTGCAATTCTTTGAAATTTAACAAGATGACCACCTTTGTTTGCTGGACCTTATAGCAAAGATGTGTCTCAGTTGAACTTTTCCTTAATAAATGCACTTTAATGGTCAAATCAGCCGCATTTCACCTGGGTGGTGCGGCAAAATGAAGCTGATTCGATGTTTGCTCTAGGATTTCTGGAGTGAGATGACGGTGGCTTTGTATGGCAAGCCAAGTGTTGCAGTAATAGCCACTTTTACCTATTAAAGAGACATTTGGCTTGCCATATTAGTCGAGCGCCCTCTAGCGGCTGAAAATATTAGTGCTCAATATTTTCCGTATTAGAATGAATGAAATCGTCAGATCTCAGCCAAAATTTGGGTTATAAATATGATGGTGGGGGGGGGGGGGGATAAGTCGCTTCACTGTATAGGTCACAGGGCATGCTAATTTATGCAAAAAGGTGTGACTTATACAGCAAAAAGTATGGTATATGCCTTTATATATAATTTTGAAACTATATTACCCACTCCTTCCTGTAATTTTACTGATATAACATGAACGAATGTATGATCTTTACTCACTAGGAATCAATTATTCATAAAGCCCCCAAATTAATGATTTTGCTCAATAATTGGTATATCTCTATCTCCACTTCCCATCGCAATGAGCGAAAGGAACATTTAAGATTTGAAATATGCAGATTTTACGCCACTAGAAAAGACAACTGCAACAAAACATAGTGCCCTGAGATTTGATCTATATTTATTTGTATTATTTGAAAATGTGAAGCATTGAGTGTAGCAGGGATTAGAGGGGTAAGCCTGAGTCAGTCTTCTCAGTTGCACTGCGAAGGAAATGGAAACAGCAGTTTGCCAGCAAAACCGTTTACTTTCTATGAATAGGGATCACATGTTTTATGAAACCAGCCTAATCTGAAATTTGTGGCAGTGAAGGTAGAAAAGTGAAAATAAAGGAAAAAAATATGCAAGAGTAGAATGGAAGAGGTGGCCAAATGAACATTGGGATGGGAAGTTTATGATATGCTAAACAGATACCGTACTTTAACACTGAAAGCAGCTGCATGGAGACGTGCAATTTGATCCCACATATGTAATAATTCACACTTTTTTTCTGAGATTCTGGATATGTGGAGATTTCCTTTTTTATTTACTGTCTGGGAAACTCAACAACCAGGAGTAGCCCCATTTGAATAAATCAAGTGTCATCCAAAATGTCAGTAGACTGAAAATGTCAAGCATTCAAGCAACTAATGGCATGACATTCTAGTATTTCCGCTGAAACAATGTTTTATTTCTTTTTAGTTTAAATGCTCAGCTGAGGTTATTAAGGTTAACGCCACATGGCGGGCACTCAGAAGTTCCACTGGAGAACTCTGACATTAAGGAAAGCATTCATACAACAACAGTGCGTTTACTGTGCATACCCATGGTTATTACCTGGCCGTCACTTAAATGTGTGAAGGTGAGTCACACATTTCTGTTTCTGCACACATGCTGCGGAAACAGAAGAGCCGCTCTGTTTGGAAACATGTTGGTTTCAGCCGTGATGTTTGGCTACCTCACAAAGTAATGAATGGAAGCTTCGTGTTTAGTGAGAAACAAAACAACAAGAGATTGCCTTGTGCCACATTTAGGCAACTTTCCTGAAAACTTTAAAGCAATTTTTTTTTCCAGTTAATTTCAAACCACTTTTTAAATTAGCCTTTAAAAAAATTGACTTTTTAAACTTTTTTGCCTGGTTTGAGGAATTGTTGAGATGTGCTCTGAATCCAATAAATTGAGGTCACAGATTGTCAGTTGAACAGCGCGTGCCTTTGTTTAGCCTGGAGAATGAGCCTGACAGCAAACAGTCATTGTGCACATTAAATATAAAAGTAAGTCAGCTTAAATAGAATAGCAGAGAATAGGTTCAGATTTATTGGAGCAATTAAAATGTTGGGAAAGTGCATGCTTTTAAAGTTTCCCTTTGCTGAAGATTTTTTTACCCAAACAGGTTCATATGAAATGCAAAAACCACCAACACTGTGGTTGAGGTTTTCGTTTTCAACTTGCAGGAGCAGCTGTAGCTAAGTGGTTAGAGCAGTCGTCCTCCAATGCAAGAGTTGGAGGTTCAATTCCACCAGCGCTCACATGCTGAAGGGTCCCTGGGCAAGACACTGAACCCCTCATTGTCTCTGACATGTGTCCCATCGGTGTATGAATGAGATAAAGCATAGATTATTAGGGATGCACGATATTATCGCCATGGTATCCTATCTGCCGATATTAGCGATAAAGTTAAATATCGGACATTCCATCAAAATAACTCACCAATATAAAATACTTCTGTTTTAAGTTAATTTTTAATTTAAGCAACTGTCAAGTATATTTATACATGCACTACTACTTATGCACTTTTCACTTGTCGCTTGTGAACAGGTTGAGTTATGAAAACTTACAAATTTGCACTGTTTGAGTGTTATCACTGTGTTAATGTCATGAGTAAATTTGACATTAAAGATAATCCAAGTTGAAGTGTTACATCATTTTCAGTCCCTTTTTGACATCTGCATTTGGTAGCAGGCCAATCTGACAAAGACCATGCAGAATACTTTTTTTCATCTTTCGGCTTTTCCCTTTGTCAGGGGTCGCCACAGCTAAATAAGTCGCACTAAGACTTGGCAATTGTTTTTACGCCGTGACCTTCCTGACACAACTTGGCAATTGTTTTTACGCCGTGACCTTCCTGACACAACCACAGACCACCGAGCTACCACAGCCCTCTGTGTGGAGCAGAGAGCTGCTATCTAGGGTTCCCGGGGAAGCAGATGGTTTCGGTTAAGGGCCTTGCTCAAGGGCCCAGAGGGGGGCAGATGAGGGTGGAGACAGGTGTGACTGCTTCACTTATCCCACCCACATTGTTGATGTTGTCGGTACCGGGGCTTGAACCGGCGATCTTCTGATCACTAGCTCACCATGCAGAATAATGTAGTGTTTAAATTCCACAGCAGAGAAAGCTATGTAGTGTATCTGTAAGTAGGTCTAGTGGAAAAATATCTGTATCGGCCAAATAAGTTTAACATATTCGCTTATCGGATATCAGCCAAAAATCCAATATTGTGCATCCCTACTGATTATTCTTTGTACAAAAATAGTGGAGTGCTGTATGAATGGGTAAAAGAGAGCACATATCGTTATGTAAAGTGCTTTGAGTATCTCGATAAGATAGAAAATAGCTATATAAGTGCAGTATATTTACCATAACATCTACAGTAAGGTGAGACAAG
>JBBPBX010037831.1:7407-17627 GCA_038048925.1 Garcialebias charrua | reverse complement strand
AGGAGCTGCATGTGAGAGTGGGCGGAGCAGAAGCTGTAGATGAGAGTGGGTGGAGCAGAGAGCTGTAGATGAGTGTGGGCGGAGCAGAAGCTGTAGATGAGAGTGGGCGGAGCAGGAGCTGCATGTGAGAGTGGACGGAGCAGGAGCTGTAGATAAGAGTGGGCGGAGCAGGTGCTGTAGATGAGTGTGGGCGGAGCAGAAGCTGTAGATGAGAGTGGGCGGAGCAGAAGCTGTAGATGAGAGTGGGCGGAGCAGAAGCTGTAGATGAGAGTGGGCGGAGCAGAAGCTGTAGATGAGAGTGGACGGAGCAGAAGCTGTAGATGAGAGTGGGCGGAGCAGAAGCTGTAGATGAGAGTGGGCGGAGCAGAAGCTGTAGATGAGTGTGGGCGGAGCAGAAGCTGTAGATGAGAGTGGGCGGAGCAGGAGCTGCATGTGAGAGTGGACGGAGCAGGAGCTGTAGATGAGAGTGGGCGGAGCAGAAGCTGTAGATGAGTGTGGGTGGAGCAGAAGCTGTAGATGAGAGTGGGCGGAGCAGAAGCTGTAGATGAGAGTGGGCGGAGCAGGAGCTGCATGTGAGAGTGGGCGGAGCAGGAGCTGCATGTGAGAGTGGACGGAGCAGGAGCTGTAGATGAGTGTGGGCGGAGCAGAAGCTGTAGATGAGAGTGGGCGGAGCAGAAGCTGCATGTGACTAAGGAGAAGCAGAACCCAAGAACTGAACCAGAACAAACCCGATGAAAGAAACAAGAAGAACTTCTCTCACCGTCCGGTTCTGTCAGATCCAGATGGGTCCAGGTCCTGGTCCTGATCCAGCTGGGTCTGGTCTGTTCTGCTGTTCATCATTCTCTGGGTTTGGTTCTGGTTCTCCCTCAGATCGGTTCATGGAGAACCTCCCTGGTCTCAGACACAAGTCACGTCTCACACAGTCAGAGAGACTCACCTGCCACAGCTGGGTCCGTCCAGCTGTAGAACCACAGCTGTCTGCCCAGCAGAACCGGGCTGTCCAGCTGCAGAACCACAGCTGGGTCCGTCCAGCTGCAGAACCATAGCTGGATCCGTCCAGCTGCAGAACCACAGCTGTCCAGCAGGTGGAGCCACAGACACCTGCTGGAGGGAAACAAAAACTTTCTAACTTTAAGGCTTTTATGTTTTTAATCACAAATATTTTACTTTGATCTTTTCTCTGATTTTAAACTTTCACACAAAAACAGCAAATTTATTTATTTGTTTGTTTGTTTATTAAGCTTTAATTGACAGCAGATCACAGAACACAGTCCAAACGGGTCAGAACCCAGGTGCAGTTTCAGATGTTTCCTGCCTGATCCACCTGGGGTCGCAGTGCATCTTGCGTCCATGTCCTGGAGGTTGACCGCAGCCTGTGATCATGTGGTCAACATGAAGCAGCCTCAGATGGTCTGCTGGTCTTCAGCTTCAACATGACATCTCAAACTTCACTGTTCTGACCAGGTTCTGTGTGGTGAGCAGGACCAGACCCGGTTGTCCAGGAGGAGCTGGACAGGGTCTCCGGGGACAGGACAGGTTGTCCCTCCTGGACCTGACTCCACGCATGAAGACCTTTAGGTCTCGACCTTTTTCATTTTTATTTTTTTATTTTTTTATTTGTTCATTTTACATTTTATAAAGAGAAAACATTTTTACATTATACTGTAGTAATAAAATGAAAAAAGAAAAAAAGATAAAATGAAAGGAGACAGGGAGAAGAAAAAAATCGTATTTTACCTGCCCCTTTTTTCTATAACAATAACAAAAAAGCGAGATCAAAAAAATAACAAATATACAAAACGTAAGCAATTTACACGATTTGAATACACATTTAAATTTTTAGTACAATTTGAATATTTAGTATTTAATTATCATATTAGCTTTAATCTTTTTTTTAAGACTAGAAGTGAGTTAGTAGTTTTAATTTCATTTTCTGGACCTTCTTGGCTCAGAACGATGCAGCAGTTTGAACACTGTTGATTTTGTGTTTGGCTCAAGGGCAGCAGGAGGGTTCAACCTGTTGGTCTGGACGGGTTCAGTGGATTTGATTGAGCTGCTGTCTGTTTTTAATCCCTGGTTCTGGTTCTGACCAGGTCCAGTCCCTGGTCCTGCAGCTGGGTCAGACCCAGGTTTCCCATTTGACCCCAGGTAAGCAGCTTCCTGAAACATTTAAGGTCAGGAAAGGTTGACGGTTAAAAACCCGGTTTGATCCCGAGCCGCAGGTTGCAGGACTGAGAACGCAGACAGAACCTCTGGACCCGGTCCAGCAGGTTCTGGTGTGAGCCGGGCCTCGAGGACAGACCTGCCGCTCGGCGCTCTGAGTTACGAGGTTCAGTGAAGTGACTTCATCCCTGCAGGTGCAGAGGTTGCTGGTTAGAAAACCTCTGACTGAACCCTCAGGGTCTGTGCTGGGATCAGTCTCAGCTACCACCTCACCAACTTCAGCTCAACATCCATAAAACTCACAGATTGATCAGTTGATCAGCTGTGGCGGCCATCTTCCATCAGGTGACTCCAAACGTTGCTCCACTGTTAGTCCAATGCGTAGAATGATATTTTGCTAACACTAACTGAAAACACAGCTGATCAGTTCTGCAGCTCATATCAAGTCCAAAAACTACAACTGGGTTTTTAATTCTGTAGAAGTTCCTTCATAAAAAGAGACTTTTCAAAATAAACATTTTTTAATTTCTGTGTTAATAAAAATAAAATTGATCATCAGTTGAATCTGGATCCATAAAACCAAATGAAAACCCTCAGATCATGACATCACAAAAACACAATCAAAATTAATTAACTATTTTTAATGTTCTACAAACTTCAAACTGTATCTAGTAAAAGATGTACCTGGACCAGGTGTAACTGGACCAGTTCTAACTGGACCAGGTGTAACTGGACCAGTTCTAACTGGACCAGGTGTAACTGGACCAGTTCTAACTGGACCAGCTGTAACTGGACCAGTTCTAACTGGACCAGCTGTAACTGGACCAGTTCTAACTAGACCAGCTGTAACTGGACCAGCTGTAACTGGACCAGTTCTAACTGGACCAGGTGTAACTGGACCAGTTCTAACTGGACCAGCTGTAACTGGACCAGTTCTAACTAGACCAGCTGTAACTGGACCAGCTGTAACTGGACCAGTTCTAACTAGACCAGCTGTAACTGGACCAGCTGTAACTGGACCAGCTGTAACTGGACCAGCTGTAACTGGACCAGTTCTAACTGGACCAGTTCTAACTGGACCAGCTGTAACTGGACCAGCTGTAACTGGACCAGCTGTAACTGGACCAGTTCTAACTGGACCAGTTCTAACTGGACCAGTGTAACTGGACCAGTTCTAACTGGACCAGCTGTAACTGGATCAGCTGTAACTGGACCAGCTGTAACTGGACCAGCTGTAACTGGACCAGTTCTAACTGGACCAGCTGTAACTGGACCAGTTCTAACTGGACCAGCTGTAACTGGACCAGCTGTAACTGGACCAGCTGTAACTGGACCAGCTGTAACTGGATCAGCTGTAACTGGACCAGCTGTAACTGGACCAGCTGTAACTGGACCAGTTCTAACTGGACCAGCTGTAACTGGACCAGTTCTAACTGGACCAGGTGTAACTGGACCAGTTCTAACTGGATCAGCTGTAACTGGACCAGCTGTAACTGGACCAGCTGTAACTGGACCAGTTCTAACTGGACCAGCTGTAACTGGATCAGCTGTAACTGGACCAGTTCTAACTGGACCAGCTGTAACTGGACCAGCTGTAACTGGACCAGCTGTAACTGGACCAGCTGTAACTGGACCAGTTCTAACTGGACCAGCTGTAACTGGACCAGCTGTAACTGGACCAGTTCTAACTAGACCAGCTGTAACTGGATCAGCTGTAACTGGACCAGCTGTAACTGGACCAGCTGTAACTGGACCAGCTGTAACTGGACCAGTTCTAACTAGACCAGCTGTAACTGGACCAGCTGTAACTGGATCAGCTGTAACTGGACCAGTTCTAACTGGACCAGCTGTAACTGGATCAGCTGTAACTGGACCAGCTGTAACTGGACCAGTTCTAACTAGACCAGCTGTAACTGGATCAGCTGTAACTGGATCAGCTGTAACTGGACCAGCTGTAACTGGATCAGCTGTAACTGGATCAGCTGTAACTGGACCAGCTGTAACTGGACCAGCTGTAACTGGACCAGTTCTAACTGGACCAGTTCTAACTGGACCAGCTGTAACTGGACCAGTTCTAACTGGACCAGCTGTAACTGGATCAGCTGTAACTGGATCAGCTGTAACTGGACCAGTTCTAACTGGACCAGCTGTAACTAAACCAGCTGTAACTGGACCAGCTGTAACTGGACCAGCTGTAACTGGACCAGCTGTAACTGGACCAGTTCTAACTGGACCAGCTGTAACTGGACCAGCTGTAACTGGACCAGCTGTAACTGGACCAGTTCTAACTGGACCAGTTCTAACTAGACCAGCTGTAACTGGATCAGCTGTAACTGGACCAGCTGTAACTGGACCAGTTCTAACTAGACCAGCTGTAACTGGACCAGCTGTAACTGGATCAGCTGTAACTGGACCAGTTCTAACTGGACCAGCTGTAACTGGATCAGCTGTAACTGGACCAGCTGTAACTGGATCAGCTGTAACTGGACCAGTTGTAACTGGACCAGCTGTAACTGGACCAGCTGTAACTGGACCAGTTCTAACTGGACCAGCTGTAACTGGATCAGCTGTAACTGGACCAGTTGTAACTGGATCAGCTGTAACTGGACCAGTTCTAACTGGATCAGCTGTAACTGGACCAGCTGTAACTGGATCAGCTGTAACTGGACCAGTTGTAACTGGACCAGCTGTAACTGGACCAGCTGTAACTGGATCAGCTGTAACTGGACCAGGTGTAACTGGATCAGCTGTAACTGGACCAGTTGTAACTGGACCAGCTGTAACTGGACCAGTTCTAACTGGACCAGCTGTAACTGGACCAGCTGTAACTGGACCAGTTCTAACTGGACCAGCTGTAACTGGATCAGCTGTAACTGGACCAGTTGTAACTGGATCAGCTGTAACTGGACAAGTTCTAACTGGATCAGCTGTAACTGGACCAGCTGTAACTGGATCAGCTGTAACTGGACCAGTTGTAACTGGACCAGCTGTAACTGGACCAGTTCTAACTGGACCAGCTGTAACTGGACCAGTTCTAACTGGACCAGCTGTAACTGGACCAGTTGTAACTGGATCAGCTGTAACTGGACCAGTTCTAACTAGACCAGTTCTAAGTAGACCAGTTCTAACTGGACCAGTTCTAACTAGACCAGTTCTAACTGGACCAGTTCTAACTAGACCAGGTGTAACTGGACCAGTTCTAACTGGACCAGGTGTAACTGGACCAGTTCTAACTGGACCAGCTGTAACTGGACCAGTTCTAACTAGACCAGGTGTAACTGGACCAGTACTAACTGGACCAGCTGTAACTGGACCAGTTGTAACTGGACCAGTTGTAACTGGACCAGTTGTAACTGGACCAGTTGTAACTGGACCAGCTGTAACTGGACCAGTTCTAACTGGACCAGGTGTAACTGGACCAGTTGTAACTGGACCAGTTGTAACTGGACCAGTTGTAACTGGACCAGTTGTAACTGGACCAGCTGTAACTGGACCAGTTCTAACTAGACCAGCTGTAACTGGATCAGCTGTAACTGGACCAGCTGTAACTGGACCAGCTGTAACTGGACCAGTTCTAACTGGACCAGTTCTAACTGGACCAGCTGTAACTGGACCAGCTGTAACTGGACCAGCTGTAACTGGACCAGTTCTAACTGGACCAGTTCTAACTGGACCAGGTGTAACTGGACCAGTTCTAACTGGACCAGCTGTAACTGGATCAGCTGTAACTGGACCAGCTGTAACTGGACCAGCTGTAACTGGACCAGTTCTAACTGGACCAGCTGTAACTGGACCAGTTCTAACTAGACCAGCTGTAACTGGACCAGCTGTAACTGGACCAGCTGTAACTGGACCAGCTGTAACTGGATCAGCTGTAACTGGATCAGCTGTAACTGGACCAGCTGTAACTGGACCAGTTCTAACTGGACCAGCTGTAACTGGACCAGTTCTAACTGGACCAGGTGTAACTGGACCAGTTCTAACTGGATCAGCTGTAACTGGACCAGCTGTAACTGGACCAGCTGTAACTGGACCAGTTCTAACTGGACCAGCTGTAACTGGATCAGCTGTAACTGGACCAGTTCTAACTGGACCAGCTGTAACTGGACCAGCTGTAACTGGACCAGCTGTAACTGGACCAGCTGTAACTGGACCAGTTCTAACTGGACCAGCTGTAACTGGACCAGCTGTAACTGGACCAGTTCTAACTAGACCAGCTGTAACTGGATCAGCTGTAACTGGACCAGCTGTAACTGGACCAGTTCTAACTAGACCAGCTGTAACTGGACCAGCTGTAACTGGATCAGCTGTAACTGGACCAGTTCTAACTGGACCAGCTGTAACTGGATCAGCTGTAACTGGACCAGCTGTAACTGGACCAGTTCTAACTAGACCAGCTGTAACTGGATCAGCTGTAACTGGATCAGCTGTAACTGGACCAGCTGTAACTGGATCAGCTGTAACTGGATCAGCTGTAACTGGACCAGCTGTAACTGGACCAGCTGTAACTGGACCAGTTCTAACTGGACCAGTTCTAACTGGACCAGCTGTAACTGGACCAGTTCTAACTGGACCAGCTGTAACTGGATCAGCTGTAACTGGATCAGCTGTAACTGGACCAGTTCTAACTGGACCAGCTGTAACTAAACCAGCTGTAACTGGACCAGCTGTAACTGGACCAGCTGTAACTGGACCAGCTGTAACTGGACCAGTTCTAACTGGACCAGCTGTAACTGGACCAGCTGTAACTGGACCAGCTGTAACTGGACCAGCTGTAACTGGACCAGTTCTAACTGGACCAGTTCTAACTAGACCAGCTGTAACTGGATCAGCTGTAACTGGACCAGCTGTAACTGGACCAGTTCTAACTAGACCAGCTGTAACTGGACCAGCTGTAACTGGATCAGCTGTAACTGGACCAGTTCTAACTGGACCAGCTGTAACTGGATCAGCTGTAACTGGACCAGCTGTAACTGGATCAGCTGTAACTGGACCAGTTGTAACTGGACCAGCTGTAACTGGACCAGCTGTAACTGGACCAGTTCTAACTGGACCAGCTGTAACTGGATCAGCTGTAACTGGACCAGTTGTAACTGGATCAGCTGTAACTGGACCAGTTCTAACTGGATCAGCTGTAACTGGACCAGCTGTAACTGGATCAGCTGTAACTGGACCAGTTGTAACTGGACCAGCTGTAACTGGACCAGCTGTAACTGGATCAGCTGTAACTGGACCAGGTGTAACTGGATCAGCTGTAACTGGACCAGTTGTAACTGGACCAGCTGTAACTGGACCAGTTCTAACTGGACCAGCTGTAACTGGACCAGCTGTAACTGGACCAGTTCTAACTGGACCAGCTGTAACTGGATCAGCTGTAACTGGACCAGTTGTAACTGGATCAGCTGTAACTGGACAAGTTCTAACTGGATCAGCTGTAACTGGACCAGCTGTAACTGGATCAGCTGTAACTGGACCAGTTGTAACTGGACCAGCTGTAACTGGACCAGTTCTAACTGGACCAGCTGTAACTGGACCAGTTCTAACTGGACCAGCTGTAACTGGACCAGTTGTAACTGGATCAGCTGTAACTGGACCAGTTCTAACTAGACCAGTTCTAAGTAGACCAGTTCTAACTGGACCAGTTCTAACTAGACCAGTTCTAACTGGACCAGTTCTAACTAGACCAGGTGTAACTGGACCAGTTCTAACTGGACCAGGTGTAACTGGACCAGTTCTAACTGGACCAGCTGTAACTGGACCAGTTCTAACTAGACCAGGTGTAACTGGACCAGTACTAACTGGACCAGCTGTAACTGGACCAGTTAATTAATTAATTAATTCAATTTATAACGCACTTTTCATTAGTGAAAATCTCAAAGTGCTACACACATTCATAAACCGGTGGTGGCAGACTACCATGCAAGGTGCTTTCCAGTCCTACCGGGAGCAACTCAGGGTTAAGTGTCTTGCCCAAGGACACAACGACACATGGTGCGGGTCCCGGGAGTCGAACCGCCAACTTTCCGATCGGGAGATGACTGCCATTACGACTACACCACGGCCGCCCAGTTCTAACTAGACCAGGTGTAACTGGACCAGTTCTAACTGGACCAGGTGTAACTGGACCAGTTCTAACTAGACCAGGTGTAACTGGACCAGTTCTAACTGGACCAGGTGTAACTGGACCAGTTCTAACTGGACCAGGTGTAACTGGACCAGTTCTAACTAGACCAGGTGTAACTGGACCAGTTCTAACTGGACCAGTTCTAACTGGACCAGGTGGAACTGGGCGGGGCTGACTGGAATAATATTGATAACGAACATGGGTAAAACTAAACCACAACAATTGAATCCTGAACCGGAACAACGGACACAGAACCCAACGGGTCAGAGGTCAGGCTCCTCAGGTGCTGGAGGTTCAGGTGAGGCTCAACAGGAAGTCCTTTATTTTACCAGAGGGAGTAAAAACCTGCAGACAGCTGCTGATGAAAACACACCAACACTCTGTTCATTTTACAAACACATATATTATTAATCATTTTATTCATGTTCACACAACTCAGACTCTGATTCATCATCAACTTTAAATATTTAGATGTTTCAGGAGCAGAAAGGTGTTTTTTACAGCAAGACAGGAAGTGATTCATATAAAACATCTGTGTGAAAACCAGTTGAAGTTCAGACAGTTCAGGAAAACACAAAGCAGAATATTTTCACTGTACCTGTATATGTATATACAGTGTATCACAGAAGTGAGTACACCCCTCACATTCCTGCAGATATTTAAGTACTATATGTTTTCATGGGACAACACTGACAAAATGACACTTTGACACAATGAAAAGTCTGTGTGCAACTTATATAACGGTGTAAATTTATTCTTCCACCCGGTCTCTACGATCACAGAACAGTAATTTCCTTCATATTCCTCGGACCAAATTGAGGACCATGGGAGACCGAGCATTCTGTGTGGCTGCCCCCCGCCTGTGGAACTCCCTCCCTGACGACCTGAGAGCTCCACAGTCACTGGTTGACTTTAAAAGCAGCATAAAGACTTTTCTTTTTAAGCAAGCCTATTCTGCCTCCACATGATTTTATCTTTGATCTTAGTCGATATTATTATTGATTTTATTTGATTTTATCACTTGTTTTATTTTGATCTTTGCTTTGTTACACTTTGTAGCACTTTGAGATTTTTATTAATGAAAAGTGCATTATAAATTGAATTCATTATTCCCTCAAAAAAACTCAATATACAGTCATTAATGTCTGAACCACCAGCACCAAAAGTGAGTACACCCCTAAGAGACCACGTCCAAATTGAGCACTTTTGTCATTTTCCCTCCAAAATGTCATGTGACTCGTTAGTGTTACCAGGTCTCAGGTGTGCATAGGGGGCAGGTGTGTTTAATTTTGTAGTACACTCTCTCATACTGGTCACAGAAAGTTCGAACATGGCAACTCATGGCAAAGAACTCTCTGAGGATCTTAAAGGTGCAGTCTGCAGTTTCTGTAGTGCAGTCTGTAAGTTTTCTAACAATATATTTTTAACATATTTCTTCACTTTGTCACTATCTCCTGACAGACTGATGTTAGACAAAGTAATCTTTGAAAAAAACTATAGTCCCCTTGCTTCTCCAGGTGTTACTAAAAGCATTTCTAAAAAGCCACAGTGACCCGCCGTTAACCAGCCAATAAAAACAGAGCTTGAATTTGAATTTCAGCAGAGCAAGGGGGAGCAGAGCCATATATGGCTCTGAGGGGGAGGGATCAGAATGCTTTGCCTGTTGAAAATTTTTGTAAGTGCTGCGTTCTACAGAAACTGCAGACTGCACCTTTAAAAGATGAATTGTTGCGCTACATGAAGATGGTCAAGGCTACAAGAGGATCGCCAACACCCTGAAACTGAGCTGCAGCACAGTGGCCAAGATCGTCCAGCGTGTTAAAAGAGCTGGGTCCACTCAGAGCAGACCTCGCGTTGACCGTCCATGAAGCTGAGTGCACGTGCTCAGCGTCACATCTGAATGTTGTCTTTGAAAGAGAGGCGCAGGAGTGCT
>JBBPBX010037830.1:0-26240 GCA_038048925.1 Garcialebias charrua | reverse complement strand
CATTTTTAAAGAACAATACAAGACAGTTTCATCAGATACAAGAATACAAGTAGGATAAAATGAAAGGAGCAGAAAGAAGATGAAATCTTATTAATATATACACAGTACATATATACTATAATCAGCACTTCTGAGCAGTGATGTTTGCATTCAAGATCTTTTTTTTTCTGAAAGTATTTGCAGTTTGTGAGTTATTTATTCTGAAAAAGACAAGGGCAAACATGGAGCAATTTCCTTTTAATCAGATCTCTTAGGAGGCCATGTAGTGGACCAATACCCAATGAGTTCCCTTGAAAAGGCAACAAATATATCAGCTGCATGCTGCCTGGCTTTAACCAGCAATCAGAAAAACATGGGAATATTTTGCTGACTCTAAAAGCCTCCCACATTTCTGAAAAGCTCTACAAATATATTATTTCTGTGTAAATATGATCATTTAGGCACCCATTCATTTAGAAACCCTCAAGCAAGTGAGCTCCAGATCTAAGCTCAAATTTTGACCTTACGGATGACCAATCAAAGAGGTGCGTGCCTCGGAGCTGAACTGCAAACAAATCCTTCACAGCATTGTAAATCAGGACCTCAAAGAGTTCATATTTAGCCTCAAGCAAAGAGTGCTTGTTTATCAGATGGTGTCTGAGTCTGGGATAAAAACCTCCCCTGCAAAATCTGGGTAGCATTTTATTTGTTCATGGAGATGAGCTGGTTCATAAGAACGCAGAGGTAACGTGCTTGTGTCAAACAGCAAATGTGGATCAAGAGCACACGAGACATTCAATTTTTTTCCTGATTTAGTCTGAGTTTGAGTTATTTCATTCAAATGCAGACAAACCTTGAGCCAAAATTTTTGTCACAAACCGTAGAATATGGTGAACATGATTTAGAAACTGCAGCCAATAACAAAGTTCAGTGAGCATATTCATGATATTTCAGCACACCGCAAGTTATTTTTTAAACGTTTTATCCTGTTGTCTGTTATGTTGTTACTCACTTACGACACTGGTAAACCCCAGATGTATCCATGGAGCTGTGGCTGCTTCTGATAACTCAATAAGAACCTGGACGCCTCCTAACGTGTCACACCTGCACTCCTACACACACCACTCTCATTCACGAGCCTCACAGGGGGGTACAATACACCTGCCTGCATCTCAGCAGATGAGCAGCTGGGAGGGAAACATCATGCATGCTTAATTAGGAGCCTTAGAAACCACAGGAAAATGCTGGCATTTTTTAATACGGAGAATATCCTTCAGTATACACATGTATTCCATGTAGCATCAGTAAGTGGTTTATTTGTGCAAAAATAAAGAGTTCAAATGATCACTCTCAGCACAGGTAGATATGCAAAATGATGTTCACAAAGCGCTGCAAAACAAACTGTTCCACAAGCATTTTAATCAATTGAAAATTCACCCCACACTGCAGAGTATTCATTTATTGAGCAGATTTGAGCAGATTTATACAAACAAAAAGAAAAAAAAAACTGTTTATTTGTATTATTGCATACTGTCAATCTGTTCAATATCTGCTTATAGGAGCTATACGTAACTGGTTGCTTGGAAAATATCCTGAAAACTCCCAGAATTATTTATTTTTGTGGAAAAAGCATTAAATGTTACACATGGTTAAAGGTCCACCGACATGATTTTTTTTACTATTCATAAAATTGCTATAATATATATATATATATATATATTTTACTATTCATAAAATTGCATCATATATATAATATATATATATATATTATCATTTAAATATGTTCCTTTATGCAAACAAAATGATAAATCACTTTAATTTTGCTTTAAAAGTGATTTTGAACTTCAAGCCGTGTTTAATCATGGGAAATCTGATTACACCCGAACGCACCATCTGTGATGTCACACCGGGCAGAGCTCTGGGCTTGTCACAGTGCGCAGGTATGAGCAGCTCGACATGAAGGTAAGTCTGATACAGCATCAGACCTAAATTAGATCCTGTTGTTTCTTGTTCCATCACCCAAACTATTTTCTGCTTCCCAAAATGAAGACAAATAGCTCAAATCTTCACATAGATTGATAAATTTGTCGGGTTTTAAATGGTCCGCTATTAAAGAGACCAGAGCCCTCTGCCCAGTGTTACGTCACAGATGGTGCGTTCGTGTGTAATTGGATTTCCCATGATTAAACACGGCTTGAAGTTCAAAATCACTTTTAAAGCAAAATTAAAGTGATTTGGCATTTTGTTTGCAAAAATGAACATATTTAAATGATAAAAGATATATATTTTGAGCAATTCTATGAAAATTAAAAAATCATGTCAGTGGGGCTTTAACACACACAAAAAATACATTGAATAACTGTACTGCACTATATGTCTTCAAAACAAAGTAAAAAAAAAAAGCATTTAAATTAAATTAAAAAAAACTTATTTTTAGTTGGGCATCTGTATCTGATGTGAGATCTGCAGAGGCTGTAAAGTCTAAAAGATAGAAGGTATGATAACTTCAAGTGTCCAGCCGTAATTATAGTATTTATGAAAAGATGAAACTGTGTGCGGACCAAATCTGTAGCTGCAGGCGAAATCAACAGCTTGACGCCGGTCCATGACCCCTGCATAGCTGGAGGATATGGCAAACACGGCAAAACTTTGCTGCTGCTCTATAAACTCTGCTGCTTTATTCAGCAGTCGGGAGTGAGGGAATGAAGTGCATCGATTGCTTGTGATTATTAACTAGACTGAGATAAGCCCTCTCCTTATTATGCAGATTACTGAGGCTCCCCGCTTCAGCATATTGTACAGATGCAAGGGAGCAGCTGCTCTTACAGATGGTGGGTACACGGATCTATCATTATGCCTCCATTGTCTCCACTTCAATTGTTTAGGGGACAGCAGAGCTGCATCAAGGAGGAATCCGACTGCAATGAATTAAGAAAGAGAAACGAAAACCATCGAGTAAATTTATACACCGGAGGCCGAGGAACGGAGAGGAGCGTAAAGCTGAAGCCATTTCCTATATAAAAACCGTGGAGTCACCCAGTCATACTGTACCCAAATCTGTTGGATGCAGCACTGTGCACCAAACATATGTTGCTGTTTTATTAACAAACAAGCCTCATATAATACAAAATTCAAATATTAGAAAACAGGCTGTTCAGCAAAAAGCTAAAAGCACATGCACGAAAACAACAACAACTCGAGAAGAAATAATTAAATACATGTAAAACCATCCGGCAAGGGCAACTGCAGCGAGGTGACGAATGTGCAGACAACATCAGTTTTGCCCTTAAGGGGAACCTCTGGTTTGACTCGCTACAGCTCCTGCTGTGCACAGCTCAGATCAGGACACTGGTAGCTCCTCTGATCAAACATGACATTACATTAAAGGGAACTGCATGCTCAGATTATAACAGAGAAGGTCACACTGTGGTGTAAGTCGTGACAGCAGAGCCACTCCGTAATGCAGATAGCGAGGGGTCATTTTACCTTATTGAACTGAGCAGCTGCAAACTGTGGTCAGGCCAACGTGGGATGTTTAGGGTTTGATGGAAATATATCTATGAAATAAACAGTATTTATGTTAAGTTGCTATTGAGTTGTAACAGCACTGACATTTCCGGAAGTGTTTTTATTCTAATTTTTAGCTTTTCTAATAAACCCTTTGTTGCAACCAAACCAAACCTTCCAGTTTAGCTGAGTGCTATTTATTTTAGTTTTTGCTTAAAATCAAAATGTGCTAATAGCGAGTAAAGTTTTCAGGTCAATTAATGCAATCATTACCTTTGTAGAGGAAAAAAGTGCAATTTATAGAAAAAATTATGCAAAATTGATCATTTCTGTTTGTTTTACCAGTTTTTCCACAGGCGCATGAAGATGATCTGACTGGTTAGTTAGGCAAAGATTATTGAAATGGGATTTTTAAAAAAATGATCAAAAAAAGTTTTGTTATGTCTTCAAATTTTCACTATAATAAAACATGAGGAGAATCTTATGCTACAAGTCAAACAAAGCAGCTGGCAAATTAAAGAAGCGCAGGTTAGGAAATATGATTTTACTTTACAGAGTGTTTTCCAAAATTTTGGTTCAGTTGGAAACTGATCGATATAAGTTAAATGCATGAAATAGTTTGTGTTACAGATTAAACCTTAAACATGATGTCATACATTTGTCCAAATACCTCACAAACGTAACATAGCCAATGAACTGTGTTGCTGAAGAGACGAGCTGAAAAGAAATGGCTCACAAAAATGTCCAGCTCTTGTTATCGTCTACCATTTATTTTACCAGTACAGTACTGGTTTTAAAAAAAATCAGCTCAACAAAGGAGAGCTCAATATGTCCATAATAAAACTGGCTTTTTTTTTATTTGAAGTCATTGTAAACCACTACTGTATTAAGAATGAATCCTCTACCTTTTTTTGTCTTTTGGTACATTTATTCTGTATAACAGCAGCCATTGATTACAAAGAAAGCATTTTATCCAGAATGCCCACCAGCATCCATGCAGTTTGCAGTTATTCCCATAAAATGGAGAGAGCAAACATTATTTTCTCCAAATAGAAAATCAATCCCCAAGGAGAATATCTTCTGTTTTCAATATCCAAAAGAAGCTGCTGTCTGCACACCATCTCACTGTGAATTAATAAATCCCTGTTTACCAGCTTCTCACAAGCTATGTATTTATTCAGCACTGAAGTAGGATCCATTGCATGAATACAGCTTGCTAACAATTCAAAATCCAATTATAATTTGCATGTCGGTAAAACTCCACAAGTCACAAAGATGTGTTTAACGTTAATTTTGTAACTTGTGTCTGTTATATTCAAATTGCACTTTCTTTAGTCATGTGTCATGGCTGGATAGATTGAGCTCCTGTCAGAGCACAAAGCTCCCCTCCGAAGTCCACACGGCCTTGTCTGTTAGGACCTGGTCCACATGGGGCCAAATTTGATTGGAAAGCCCAAAGGGAGGAGTTCCACCAGTCACAGGGGCATTGTTAGCGCCTCCAAAATGGCCAGAGAAGAATGACTGATTATGCACCCACAGCTAGGGTTACTAATAGGAATTCTATTTGAATTTCTAACATAACAGATGTTTGCTGGGCACCTCCATGGAGCGCGCATACACAGTTATGCTAATTCGCCAGTGTTTCCCTTCAAGTTAGCTCAGAGTCATTAGAGCACACAGTCAGCTTGGATCCCTCTGTCAAACTAATAATTGGCCATTATTGATATTAATTAACATTTTTGCTCTCTATGTCCTTTTTGACCCACTATCTGTTAGTAAATCCAGTTACTGAGTCCTATTAGGGCAATAAAATCCACGAGACTCTATAGTGGCTGTGAGCCATTTATCAGAAACAAAACATAAAGCCAATTAGGAATGGGTGCAGCCAGTTGTCTCCATTCTCCACTGACTGCTTCTTGATCTCCATTATAAATTGCTAATAGAGCAGATTCTGGTATAGAAGCTGAAGGCGGGGGAGCAGAGGGTTACCAACTGCTCACTCCTGCCCGTGACGGCAGGTGGATTACTTTTATTTATTAGTTATTAGTTAGCGTGAAAATAATGTGCCATAAAAAGTTTGTGTTTACACTGTTTTTTTGTTTTTGTTTTTTGTTCAGAGTCCTAATGGAAAATCTTCCTCTACACTACTGCTCCACATTGTTAATTACCCGAGAAATAAAATAATGCAGAAATACTGTTATGATTCATACTCATCCAATTATAGCCATTCTTCCCAAGTTTTAGGGTGGGGTTCTGTGGAAACAATAAACAATGACTATCTTAACTGTTGCACATAGTTATTTAAATGACCACAGTTTATAGAAATAGAGTTTGATTTTGACCAGACTGATGAGCTAACAGCTAATCTGAGCGGGATCGAAACCAAAGTGAATTGCTGTAATCTTAAAGGGGACCAAAGATGCAAAATTCACATTTTAATGTTTTTTTTTTTACTCAACTTTGGTTATGTACTTCTTAAAAAAACAGTCCTAGGGCCAAAAAAATGCACCCAGTGGTATATTTACTCTAAGTACAGGTAGTCCCCGAATTACGAGCGCTCTGATCTGCGAGGTTCCAGACTTACGAGCTGCGAATTTTTGGAAAAAACGAAAAAAATACTGAGTTTTCATGTGTTTTTTCACTACAGTTAGCAAGTTAAGCATATAAACACACGTTTCCGATCATTTTTATGCACTCAAAAGTAGTTTTTAGATGAAAATAGAGTGTTTTTAGGTGCGCTGGCGAAATTTACGAGCGGACTTCCGGGTTGAATTTTTGGAAAAAACGAAAAAAATACTGAGTTTTCATGTGTTTTTTCACTACAGTTAGCAAGTTAAGCATATAAACACACGTTTCCGATCATTTTTATGCACTCAAAAGTAGTTTTTAGATGAAAATAGAGTGTTTTTAGGTGCGCTGGCGAAATTTACGAGCGGACTTCCGGGTTGCGAATTTTTGGAAAAAACGAAAAAAATACTGAGTTTTCATGTGTTTTTTCACTACAGTTAGCAAGTTAAGCATATAAACACACGTTTCCGATCATTTTTATGCACTCAAAAGTAGTTTTTAGATGAAAATAGAGTGTTTTTAGGTGCGCTGGCGAAATTTACGAGCGGACTTCCGGGTTGCGAATTTTTGGAAAAAACGAAAAAAATACTGAGTTTTCATGTGTTTTTTCACTACAGTTAGCAAGTTAAGCATATAAACACACGTTTCCGATCATTTTTATGCACTCAAAAGTAGTTTTTAGATGAAAATAGAGTGTTTTTAGGTGCGCTGGCGAAATTTACGAGCGGACTTCCGGGTTTACGAGAGAAATGGCGGCCGTTCCAAATTACGAGATTTCCGGTTTACGAGCGCCTCCTTGTGACGGATCTCGCTCGTAAATCGGGGAATACCTGTATATTTATTTTTCAGTGATATAAATGTCTCGTTTTCAAATCCTGCAGCTTGTGATGTCACAAGCCGTAGGACAACCTACCCCAACCTGAGTCCAGCCCCTCACCTATAGCAACCCCTGGTGATGCTCCACCCACTTCAGTATAAAAGACATCACGGTTGTTTTTCCTGCGTTCATCTCAGAGTTCGATGTTTCGTTGTTGTTAAAATGCAATACCGCTAATAACTAACTATCTATCAGTAAAAACGAAAATGCAACCTAATTGGCTCTTCCAGATAAATCCCAGGTTAGATAAATATGTTTAGGTCTAATTTAGACTCCCTATTAAGAGGAGAAAATGTATTTGATTGTCTGATGTCGCACTATAAGCGCCACTATAAAGTTCAATTCAGTTTATTTATATAGCACCAAGTCGCAACAGAAGTCGTCTCAGGGCACTGAACAGAAACATTCACATACATTAAAAATGCCAATTAGCAAAGTTATCAATCTAAGGAAGCTGGTTAAATGAAGGTTTACAAAGAATTGTGTGAATTCAGTGCCTGGAAACAACCGGACGACTGCTCACGGACCATATCCGATCAGCGCCGGATGTTGTCCGTGAACAAAAGCGGTCCCCGCTAGAGAGAGCGTGTATAGCAGTTAGCAGCCAGTGTTACGCTGCAGCCTTATTGCTTGTTTTTGAAGACGAAGAGTTTTTAACATGGAGGGTGAACTTATGGATGTTTCTCAGCGGCCTACGCGACGCGTCAGCGCCTCATTTGCCCTGCCCAAAATGGCGTCTGACTCAGGGTCCCCTTTGGAGGGCGGAGTTAATGTAAACAGATTTTTGAAGGGCGTGGCCTTATCATAAACAGCTCGTTCAGAACGGAAGTCAGAAAAGGCACAACTAGAAAGGGGATATTTTATTATCTAATAATTATTTTGTGCATTAAATTGAATGAACATGGTCTGGATAGCCCACAGACATACCATAAAAATTTATAAAACCAATATTTGGTCCCCTTTAAAATAAATTTATTATCAAATTTCTTTAAAGCGGGTGATGTAAATGCTAAATTTTAAACCCCAATGCCACTGCACATTTTGCCTTACATTACTTAAAAATAAATTGTGGCAGCAGCAGCTATCAGTAGCACTTTAGGAAAGGCTAATACAGTAAGGCATTCCTGCAGGAATATCTTTTTTTTTTTTTGCCAGGATAATCATTCAATGTGGAACTGACAGTGATGTAATGGTGCCATGCACATTATTTCACCGCCCGCATTTACTTATTTTTCTACACACCTTGGCAGCTGCAGGAGTGTTTATGATGTTATCTACTGGAGTACACTTTTGAACAAAAGACAGGCAGATTTGGACCATGATTACTATTTAATATTTGCATGGTTTTTAGACCTTAACATTTGTCTCAAATGATTTCTGTCAAAGGAGAGCTCCTGATGTGTGTATACACACTCGTCAACACTGTGAATATTTTTTGAGAACATTTGTTCCACAAATTCTTTGAACATGTCCAAAACTTAAGCGGTAAGACTGCACTCCCCTGCAACCCATGCAAACAAAATTGCACAATGAAAAGTTGCAAGTCATTATGGAGACTCTTTCATGAACATTTTTTGCCAGCTGGTCCACCACATTAAGACAGTATAGCCATTGGCTCTTCAGTCTGGTCAGAAATAAACTCTATTTGTCCAAACTGAAATAATTTAAAAAGCTACCAACAGCAGGTAATACATTACTTGTTTAAAACCTTTCCTTTAAAAACTCAATTAAGAGTATTTCCTCAAAACTCCATGATTATTGCAAGAAAACTGATAAACATATGAATCTTGTTTAAAAATACTGTACTATGATGACAGGAAGAACCCACAACATTTTCTCTTTTCTCCCTTAAAACACAGAATCCATTCCATAATTTTGAAGGGACACAGATTAGGTGACCTAGTCTGCTACACAGTATTCCACTGGCAAGAACAGACAGTTGTTTTGAACTTGCCAACCTGATGCTTTGGGAATAAATGATTTGGATTTTCCAGACCGCAAGGACTCAGAAGCGTGAAGGACCATTAGGTGTTGTCGAAGCAGGTACTGTAGCTTGGTACATCCTCTTTATGTTACAACCTGTATTCCTTCTCCCTGTATCCAGATGCTGCCATGGCAGCACAGGTTTATGACGAGAACTATAGCTAGCCCTTAAATGAGCAGTATTTAATAGCCTGGGTTGAAGTGTAAAGGCTTTCTCCCCAGAGCATTACTCCAAGAAGCTAATTACAAGTTTCATCATCAATCATGAGTATTATTTATTCAGTGTGATGAATTTCTAATTAATAACTGATGAGCATTATGGCCTCAAACACTGTAAAGCGATTAATTATAGTTGGCAACAGGGAATATCCCTGTAAAGGCCTATCTTGTGCACAGTCACAGCAGTAGAGCCGATAGGCAAGTGTCTATGAAAAAGATGCACAGGATTGTGTTACCTATCTTCTTCTGAAGTAATTGCTTTGATTAGTGTTGTCAAAATGTTTTCATTTAGTACTTGATGTAGGTCTAATGAATACCAAAAAAATAACTTGTAAGCTCTATTTTTTCATGTTACTAAACTCTATTTAGGCTCCAGGAGGGTCCAGAGTGAATTTCAAGTGAGCTGCTTAAAATTCAAACGGTAAATCTATCACAAGTCTCTGAACCACAAATTAAATCCTTCTGAAAGTTGTATAGCATTACATATAAATAAAAAGATGACATTTTTGTTAATACATTTTTTTTCTTATAGTTAAATCGTCCACAGATTGGCTTTTAGTTCAATCATTCAAAACAATGACAATTCCAGAATAATTTGAAATTTCATTTTTGATCAGTGATGATTTTTTTTTCTCCTACGGTAGAGTCTCCCGTAAGACGGAACTTTAACTCCCACCTCCGGGAGAGCTTTGAACACGTTCCGAGGGAGGCGGGGGACATTGAGTCAGAGTGGGCCATGTTCGCTCCTCTATTGTCGAGGCAGCTTATTGGAGCTGTGGCCGCAAGGTTGTTGGTGCCTGTCGTGGTGGCAACCCTCGAACCCGGTGGTGGACACCGACAGTGAGGGATGCTGTCAGGCTGAAGGAGTCCTATTGGGCCTTTTTGGCCTGTGGGACCCCGGAAGCAGCTGATAGGTACCGGCAGTCCAAGCGGCATGCGGCTCGGGTGGTTGCTGAGGCAAAAACTCGGGCGTGGGAGGAGTTCGGAGAGGCCATGGAGAATGACTTCCGTACGGCTTCGAGGCGATTCTGGTCCACCATCCGGCGTCTCGGGGGGGAAAGCGGTACGCGACCAACACCATTTATGGTGGGGATGGCGTGCTGTTGACCTCAACTCGGGATGTTGTGAGTCGGTGGGCGGAATACTTCGAAGACCTCCTCAATCCTACTGGCACGTCTTCCACTGAGGAAGCGGAGCCTGGGGACTTTGGGTCGGGCTCTCCAATCTCTGGTGTTGAGGTCACCGAGATGGTTAAAAAGCTCCGCGGGGTGGATGAGATTCGCCCTGAGTTCTATAGGGCTGTGGATGTTGTGAGGTTGTGTTGGCTTACGCAACTCTGCAATATCGCGTGGACATCGGGGGCAGTTCCCTTGGATTGGCAGATGGGTGTGTTCCAACTATAGGGGGATCACACTCTTAAGCCTCCCTGGTAAGGTCTATTCAGGGGTTCTGGAGAGGAGGGTCCGTCGGATAGTCGAACCTCGGATTCAGGAGGAGCAGTGTGGTTTTCGTCCTGGTCGTGGAACACTGGACCAGCTCTACACCCTCAGCAGGGTCCTGGAGGGTACGTGGGAGTTTGCCCAACCAGTTTACATGTGCTTTGTGGACTTGGAGAAGGCATTCGACCGCGTCCCTCGGGGGGTTCTGTGGGGGGTACTCCGGGAGTATGGGGTACCAGGCCCTTTGATACGGGCTGTTAGGTCCCTGTACGACCGGTGTCAGAGCTTGGTCCGCATTGCCGGCAGTAAGTCAGGCTCGTTTCCAGTGGGAGTTGGACTCCGCCAAGGTTGCCCTTTGTCACCGATTCTGTTCATAACTTTTATGGACAGAATTTCTAGGCGCAGCCAAGGTGTTGAGGGGATCCGTTTTGGTGGCCTTAGAATCGCTTCTCTGTTTTTTGCAGATGATGTGGTCCTATTGGCTTCATCAGGTCGTGATCTACAGCTTTCACTGGAGCGGTTTGCAGCCGAGTGTGATGCGGCCGGGATGAGGATCAGTTCCTCCAAATCCGAGGCCATGGTCTTGAGCCGGAAAAGGGTAGCATGCCCTCTCCGGGTCGGGGAGGAGGTCCTGCCCCAAGTGGAGGAGTTTAAGTATCTCGGGGTCTTGTTCACGAATGAGGGAAAACTGGAGCGTGAGATCGATAGGCGGATAGGTGCAGCGTCCGCAGTGAAGCGGGCGCTGTACCGGTCTGTCGTGGTGAAGAGAGAGCTGAGTCGAAAGGCAAAGCTCTCAATTTACCGATCGATCTACGTTCCCACCCTCATCTATGGTCATGAGCTTTGGGTTGTGACCGAAAGAACAAGATCTCGGATACAAGCGGCTGAAATGAGTTTTCTCCGCAGGGTGTCTGGACTCTCCCTTAGAGATAGGGTGAGAAGCTCAGTCATCCGGGAGGGACTCGGAGTAGAGCCGCTGCTTCTCCACATCGAGAGGAGCCAGTTGAGGTGGCTCGGGCATCTGGTTAGGATGCCTCCTGGACGCCTCCCTGGTGAGGTGTTCCGGGCATGTCCCACCGGGAGGAGACCCAGAGGAAGACCCAGGACACGCTGGAGGGACTATGTTTCTCGGCTGGCCTGGGAACGCCTTGGGATTCCCCCAGAGGAGCTGCTCCAAGTGGCTGGGGAGAGGGAAGTCTGGGCCTCCCTACTTAGGCTGCTACCCCCGCGACCCGACCCCGGATAAGCGGAAGACAATGGATGGATGAATTTTTGATCAATGTAAAAAGAAAAAGAAATCTGTTTCTTCTTCTTTTGACTGTTCCCTCTTCAGAGGTCGCCACAGCGAGTCATCCTCCTCCATCTCACTCTGCCCACACTCCAACTACCTCCATGTCCTCTTTAGCTGAATTCATATACTGTATCTTCTCTTTGTCTTTTTCCTGGCAGCTGCATTTCTAACATCCTTCTACCACTGTCCCTCCTCTGGACATGTCCAAACAATTTCAGTCTGGCCTCTCTCTAACTTTATCTCCCAGTTGTTCAACATGTGCTGTACCTCTGATGATCTCATTCCTAATCTTATCCATCATTGTCACTCCTAGAAGAACCTCAGCATCTTCATTTCTGCCACTTCCAGTTCTTTCTCCTGTCTTTTTGTCAATGACACTGTCTCCAGACCATACAATATAGCTGGTCGCAATACTATATTTTCCTTTGACCTTTGCTGGAACTCTTTTATCACAAATCACACCTGAAACTTTTCTCCATCCATTCCATCCATTGACTCTCTTCTTCACCTCTTTACAACACTTCCCATTTTTCTGGACAGTGAACCCCAAGTCTCCTCATCTGTTAGTCGATCCGTCACCAGAGCAAACAAGAAGGGGCTCAGAGCCAATCCTTGATGTAATCCCATCTCCACTTTGAAGAAGCTGCCTGTCACTCCTACAGCACATCCCACCACTGTCCTGCTGTCCTCATACATGTCCTGTACCAGTCTATACTTCGCTACCACTCCAGATATCTTCATGCAATATCACACTTCCTCCTGCAGAACCAGGTTTCCTTGTCATCTATTCACTGTCCAGATGACACGCAAAGTAACTTCCTACCTGTCTCTCTAATTACTGTATCTCTAGTAGCCCAGTCATTTAGAAGCTCTTTCTTGCCACCTGTTGGCTTTTGCTCTTATTCGCCCCGAATTCGTTATTTTGGTTTCACTTTGGATCAAAAAGGAGAGATACACTTAAACACGACAGACGCTCACTTAAAGTTCCAAACCAGTTTAATTAATGATAAGTTTAAAAGTCACAGAATACATTTGTTATATTTTATAAGCTATATATATGATCTCATATGAGAGGACAGAGAGAGAAAGAAAGAAAGATAGAGAACAAAGAGAACATGAATGCGCATTCATGGAGACAGCATACAACCTGATGGGTTGGTCCCTTGTGGCCTGCTTCTGCGTTGTCTGTTGGAGGGAAACTTATATTTTTATACTCTTCTGTGGGGCGTTTTCTGCTCTCAACCAATAAGAGAAGTTTTGCTTTGTTTTCTTGTAGGGTGTTTCCTGCCTTAACCAATAAGAGCAGTTTTGCTTTGTTTTCTTGTCCTACCCCACTGCCAGAAAGCTTCTGTTCTGGTTTACCCAGGTCTCAGGGGGTTTCAGCTTACTCTGGTTTCCAAAACTAAATATACAACAATGCTGAGCACCCACAAATCACACACACACTAGTAGACCATCAAGTGACCAATCAGTGCAACTGGACACCAAACCACACCAAAGACACACATAGATTAGGGCTTGTTCTGACACTCCCTGACTGAGCAAACATGCAGAACCAGAGAGTGGCTTTCAGTGGACTTCTCCCAAGCCAAATATCTGCAAAGTCATAAAACTGACAGACAGACAGAGAGGACATAAACTGCATCATTTGAAAACCCCTTCTGGTGGAGTAAAAACACGAAGAATAAAAAATATTTTATTTCATAACAAACCCCCTTTGGACCTCAATTCCTGAGGTCCATCCCAAAAGAAATAAAATCACACACCTAATAACGCAACTAAACGTATATATAAACAATATTCAATCAGTTTTTTTCAAAATCCTCCAAGTTATAGTTTTTTAACAAAAGCAGTTGGCGCATCACTTCAGGATCCCTCTTCTCCAGGGTAGACGTGATAAGTCGAACCGTTAGAGACCTCAGACAAGGCACATAGCAGCACCCGCAAGTTATAAGTATGCCTAAGAAAATAGCCAATGATACCATTATAGATACAAACACCTGTTTCCAGGGACCGAAGATCTTTATCAGCCAATCGTCCAGTGGGTCGTCCAGACCCGAATGAATTTATTAATATGCAAATTGTAGAATATAAGGAAATATATGCAAACTATGAACGATAGTAATAGTAAGCGCTTAGGATATTGCAGAATTATGAACCTTAAGTTCCCAAGTTCCTCCTCCAGCAGCAAGGCAGTTGTCTCCCTTGAACACACAAAAATAGAGAAAGAACACAAGATTTATATCACCATCACAGAAACATTAATTTACTTTTTGAATGTGCCACACATATTCAGGGGCATTCCCCTGGGTTGCTCGGGAATGTCCTCCTATGTTCCCGAGTTTTCTTCGTGTAATGTGAGACTCTAATATGTAGTGTTTTTATCGTTTTAGGTGTCTGTTCTATGTGTGCATGTTCCAGCACCGAGTGGCCCCATTAAACAGAGTCCTTCTGGGCCCGCACTCAACTTTACTCGGCTACTTTGGTCTACCAAGGCATAAGAGTTCGAATGCGACCTCTTCTTGTTATCCTGCTCGATCCTCTTAGCTCCTTCCTGGTTCACGGGCTGGAGCACACTGAACCGTGTGGATCCCCTGGCATTGACACGCACTGCCTGTGGTGTGCGTTCAGCGACCCCCCACGGGTCCTTCCTGACCAGGGCTGTCTGGTCTTGCCTCCCCTGGACTCCGTTGAGAAAACTCCCTCAGCTGGAGCATTTCCAGGAACCACCTATCATAAACAGAATGTGCCACAGCAAACAACACCCAATCAATTATAAATCAGTAGTACAAAGAATGAATCATGCATGTTAGTTGGTTTGGAAGAGGCTTAATCTTCATTAGGGTTAATTATGAGTAGTTTTAAGGCGGTTCATACTTACAAAAAATACTGTACCTTTTCACTCAGCTTATAGCAGAAATTACACACATAACAATAACATCACAAGCGGCGGCAGAGCATAATTAAAAAAAATAACATAGCAAGCGGCGGCAGAGCATAATTCTAAACATTGTACACCTGTGGTTCTATACACCTTTTCCCTGAGTCAATAAGTCACATGTCGTCTCGTCAAGTCAATTGCTATAATTCTACAGAACCATCATATCCCTCTGATCAGGTCCACTTCAGGTTTGAGTGGTTTGAGCCTGCAGGCAGGAAACATTTCCAAGGGGGGTCCCCCATCCTGCTTCACACACATTTCACAGAGGGAAAAAAAAACAGTGTTGTTAATTGCTCATTCGAAATATGCTTGCATCAATACTCCTTCCCCCATGACATGATTAAAGAAAATAAAACGTTCAAGACCGATGCCGCCTCAATATCAACGCAAGTGAACTTTGTTTATAACGCCAATTTATCAGTTATCCTTATTATTCTTTGTATACTAAAATGTATTTACCATCTTTTAGTTAATTAGTTATTTCTAGGAACATTTTTCGGCCTAGTTGTTTCTAGGAAACATTTACAATCTAGTTATTTCTAATTAGTTATTTCTAGGGACCAATTTCAACCTTTCTATTTTTAGAAACATCTGTCAGCCCCTTAACCCCCTTTTGAAACAAAACTCTACCTTGTTTCAATTATGCCAAAGTTGTTTGGTTGTTAAATTGGAAATTGTGTCTAAATTTACCATCCTTTAACCTGAACACTAATGTCAGGATCCCAGAAAAATGTTTCCTAAAACCCAGCCTATTGCCACCTCTAATTTGGTTTTCACAACCATATAGCTAACTATAATCTACGATATCATCTCATTTTCTTTAAAATTATAATCATTTACCAAAATGTACCCCTTGTGACACATCAGAATCCCAACATGCACTCCGCCAAGGATAACTGCAAAAACAGAAATATAAAAGTTAACTCGTTTTAGGGTCTGGGATCATTTCCCTTGCATTTCTTAAGCTTCACCACAGAGTTACAGGAACCAGAAAAAGCAAGTCGTCAGATCCACCTGAGCACAGTATAACTGAGAATCATGAGGCCCGCGCTAGCAGGCCCTAAATGTCGCCTATGTGTTTCATTAAAAAATTTATCATAGCAACTGTAGTTTTGATCCCGGCTACTAAGATCAACGACAGATCCTCACAGATCAATATGGGGTGCGGCCTTTGCTGGTATGAGTGACTTCAGGACCATTTGTTCTCTTGTCTGTTTGGAGAACGTGTTCAGCTTTCTCTTGTTCCAGCCCCCAGTGAGACGTTCACTGGGTTCTGATTCTCGTCCGGACCCCCCAAATCCGGACCGTATATCCTGGCCATTTGTGTCTGATGACCATGTTTTGACAGTTCTTTGAGAAAGTCTTTGCCTCTGCTCGGCTGAAAGTTTTTGTGGACAGTCTTTTGTTCTTTTGGTGCCTTTGTTGTTTTCAGTCGTTCCTTGCGTAAGCCCCTCAAAAGTTCTTGAGCAAGGTTGCATATGAGTCCAGCCATGTTGTTGTTCTTCCCAGTGAAGTCACAGTGAGTCAGTTTCTGGACACACCTTCATATTAAATCTGATCCGATCTGATCAATAACCACAGTAGCTGAGATTCAAAAGTCAGATGCTGCATGTGTTTTGACAGAGGCCTATCTTAATGCATATTTACCATTATGTGTTCTGTATAGATGAGGTGGGATTTATAAGACTCACTCTTGCCGTTCCATCAACACTGTTCAATGAGGCTATTTAAAAAATTAAAAAATTAAAAAATAAAAAATCATTAACAGACCAGGATCAAATTAATTTTCTGTTAACAAGCTCTATTATGGATCCTTCGACGGAGGCATCTTTTAATCTGATCTGCACAACAGATCCAAAACATTAGTTTACCTAAAAGTGAAATAATCAATTTAACCCTGAAATCAAAAAATACTGTAGCCTACTTTTATTTCAGAACGTACAATGTACGGTCTTCTAAGACCCCCTTGCTAGTATACAGTCTATGATAATTAGCAAATTCCTTGAGCCTTCTAAGATCTGCCTTCTTGTTGGATTTATTTATGTATCGTGTGTATTTTCATGCCCTCCTAAATTGTCAATTTGAAATTATTAAGCTCAGTGGCTCATTTATTCAAAGTAAAATGTGGGCTCTTTCATTTTGGCCTGTTGTTCCAGGTATATAACTATTAGTCCAGGGGTGTCAAACTCATTTTGATCTGGGGGCCGCATACAGCTTAATCTGATCTCAAGGGGGTCAGACCAGAATACTCATTCCAAAAGTCCACTTTTATCTTTGTATTAGTGCAAAGAATAAAGAAATTATAAAAATATTAACATTAAATTAATTGTCCTTTTACATTTTCATTCCAAAAGTCCACTTTTATCTTTGTATTAGTGCAAAGAATAAAGAAATTATAAAAATATTAACATTAAATTAATTGTCCTTTTACATTTTTACTCAGTTTAACATTTAAGTGCATTACATATTAAAAAAACTGATCAGTGATTGCACGTTTTAAAACATTTATTCAACAAACTGTTTTGTTAAATACCCTGATGCATGCTCAATAATCCAGGTAGAGAAATCTAAAAAAGCTAAATCTGGGCTTCTGGACATACAAAAAAACAGTTCTGTTAAAACCCTTTCCTGCATGTTAAAAGTGCATCAAAATTTAGAAATGAATGAATTTTAAATCCATTTTCCACATCTAGGAAGCAACTGTGAACCCATAAATTGAGCTTCGAGCGTAGCTGTTTTATTACTGCAGATTTTTAAGAAAATAGCGTTTATTTTTTTTTAATTTTTTTTTATTCAGATTCATCTGCGGGCCGACTAAAACCCCCTGGCGGGCCGGATGCGGCCCGCGGGCCGGGTCTTTGTCACCCCTTAGTCGATTTTTAAAGTCCAACTCTCCACTTATTATAAATTGAGATTCAATTTATGTCCTCAATAGATTAAAATTAAAGATGTATTTATTTAAGACCTGTCTGTGAGGGCTACTCCCTCCTTAGCACTTTGAGATTTCCATTAATGAAAAGTGCGTTATAAATTGAATTCATTACTATTATTATTATTATTATTTATTTTTCTTCAAACCCCAATCTGTCCTCTTCTTTTATTCATCTGACTCCAAACAGTTATTAAACTCTGTACCTGCATCCCTTTACTTTTATTAAATGTTTCAGAACGAATAACCCAACTGGATGACTAAATTAAAAAATAAAAGTGACTCCGACCTGTTTTTGGCTTTTCTAGAAATTATTATGCTCCTGTCTGCAGTACCTTTTTTCGTCCATCAGGGGTCTCCATTATACTCAGGCTCAGTGTTTGCCAGGTGTACGATAATTTTCGTATTTGTACGATAATTTTGCCCTCTGTACGATGTACGATCAATAATCCCGACAAAGGCCAAAAATACAATAATTTCGCCATTCTGTGAACGTGTAGTTGTGACCGGTTTCCATCAGCCTGTCGCAACTGTCTGTCGGAGTTTTTTGTGAACCCTGAAGGCGTCTTGGAATTCCAGCTAATCGTGCTTTTCTAAATGTGACAGAAGACTTTCTGTAGAGCTCATTAATTACCACCAGACAATAATGCGTATTAATGTCTATGGTTCCCCCCAGTACTGACGCCACAAAGCTGTGAGTGCCTGTTAGACGCTACAGTACAGTACTTATTATTTTGTTTATAATGGGTGTACGATAATCCTACATTTCTCACCTGGCAACCCTGCTCAGGCTATACAGGAAACGACTGTCTTTTGCGTCCGGAACGCTCACAAGACGTGGACATTCACTGGAACTATTCACAAAAGTACGTAATCCACTTTCTCTGCTTCTTATATTGGAAAATACAAGTATGATGCGTTCGGTTCTACATTCTCACGGCCTATACACAAATTATAAGAACGACGACGACGTCTCGTGAACCAGTCGGACCTAGTGGCTCGTTAGCTTTGCTGTTAGCTGCTAAGTTCGTCTACAAAAACTAAATTTGGATTATTTAAAGTCGATATTGTTTATCTACACGACGCGCCACTGTACGCTTTGTTAGCGAATCCGATGTGAGCTGTCTACCGTTACAAAGTTATAAAATGTCCGCTGTTGGGCAGCCTATGCTATGCTAACGGGAGGTTCACTGCAATTTTCCAACTTTCCCGTTTGTCTAAGTGTTATAACCTAAAATTATTGAGATAGAATGTCATAATCCTTTTTGATCAATCCTTCCAATTGTGACGGTTCATTCGGCCCTAATTAATTTATCTCGAACTATCCGCAAATATTTTATTTGTTTATTCAAAAAACCGTACAATCCTGAGGCCTTCTAGCCTGGTTAAAACCAGACCCTCGTTCAGAGCTGAAGTTCTATTTTTTCATTTCACCCACATTCACGCTGTAGAAAATGATCTAGTCCTGTTAAAATGGAGAAGTGTAAACCGTTTTAATGTAACGTTTATTTTTGTGTTTCAGGAACCCAGCACCAACTCCTGAAGAGGTGGAGAATTCGTTTATTACTCTATTAACTGCTGTATCTAAATAAAACTGTTCTAACTTCAGCGCCTCAATGTTTTGTTTCATATTTAATCTTCAGATAGCTTGTGACAAGTTTAAGAAGAAAAGCAATCCATAAATATGTCATACAGGCTAAAAATACAGTAATCATTATTTTCCTCCTTCCATTTTTGAATTCTTTAAAGTCCATGACTCACCATGTTTTCAAATTGCATCGCCATTATTTATTTGTTTATTTAAAAATAATACAGGAGCGTTTATTTATATTGTAGAGAAATAACGCTAAATGTGTTATTTCATGATTTATAGCAGATTTTTAGCAAAAGCTCCGGGAAGATCTGCCCCTCTCTTTTTTCTCTCCCCGTGGGTCGGGAGTTCAGAAAGGTAGCCGCACAGCGGAGCTCTGAGCGCGCGTGCCCCGTGCTCTCTGGACAGAACCGAGCCCTGAGTCAACGAAAAGAACTCCAAAGGTAACAGCAGAACGGGGAGCCAGGGAGAAGACGAGAGAAGCCGCGCGGCTCTTGCTCCTCTCTGCGCAGAAGCTGAGAGGCTCTGAGAGCAGCGAGCAACAGTCGCAGCGGTGTTATATCTTATTAAAACGTCTATAAAATAAATAAAAAATAAAAACAGAGCACTGGTCCAGTTGTACACACAAATGCACCAAGAAATATGCAGTTTTAACTCCCATTTTTTAAAGATATGTATGGGAACAATTAAATAAAAAGGAAAAAGGAAAATATTGTGATATCAAGGTATTTTACTTAATAATTTCTGTATATAGCCTGTTTCAGCTTTTTCAGCTAATTCTACATTTTTAATCCAACTTTTCAGCCTAATTTAGCAAAACCATGCTCTTGTTTAGCTATTTTTTTTAATCATTCTAATTAACTTAAACTGTTTATTTTCATTAGACCAGTGTTTTTCAACCTTTTTGGAGCCAAGGCACAGTGTTTTCATTGAAAAAATCACGAGGCACACCACCAACCAGAATTGTAAACAGAGATACTGTACTCTGTATCCGCCTATATTAAATATATAGTCATTCTTATCATAGTGTCTTGAATAGAAATGAAATAAACACAGAAATGTATTTTTATCATATTTTATATTTCTTATTTCAATGTGGTCTTGTGACTGTTACATGCTCAAAGCAGCAAGGGGCGATATGTACCATTTAAGTTTACCGGTATATATATATATATATTTTTTTTTGGGTACTTCATTGTGTATTTTATGAGTGTGGACAAAGTCAAACACTAAAGCTGTTTAGAAAACCACTTGGTTTCTAAACTTAAAAATATTTAGATCACAGATCAAAAAGTTTAAACTGAGAGCCTGTATCATTTTAAGGGAAAAATATGTTGTTTCAAAATTTCATAGCGTCTACAAATCCCAAAAAAGTTGGGATAAATCCATTTTTCCCACTGTGCAGTAGTAAGTGGACCCCTTAGCCTTGGCCCTGTTGACGTAACATTCTATCCGTCCCAGAATTCGTTTTTTGGTTCACTTTAGAACAGGAAGGAGAGATACACTTACACACGACAGACGCTCATTTAAAGTTCCAAACCAGTTTAATTAATCATAAGTTAAAAGTCACAGAATACATTTATGCTATTCTTAAAAGTCATTACATTTGTTCAAAAGAGAGCCAAGGAGACAGTGGGGGGAGAATGGGTGGAAGAAAAGACATTTTATGTGTTTCAAGGAAGACCTCATACAACCTGATTAGTCTGAATCCAAGTCTCTTCACCCCGGGGCCTTTCTGCGTTCTCCCTGGAGGAGGATACCCAAGTTTATATACTCCTGCAGGATATTTCCTGCCTTCCACCAATCACAGAGACCCTCTTTGTCTCTCTCTGGTGGGGGCATTTTCCCTCCCCCTTAACTGATAGAGGAAATACCATTTGTTTTTTCAGCTGGCTGAACTCTTTTTTGGTAAAAGAGTGAAGGATAATATTCATTCATTCAACCTTTATTTATACAGGCTGACTTTACACAGTTCTACTTTTAATCTGATTGAAAACTACTTCACAACTATTATATAATTAATGCACAAGTGCTTTATGATCAAGGTATTAATTGTTTTACTACGTTTTATGCAACCATGTTCTCTGCGCCTTCAAGTGAACACAGTTTTCAGAGCTGGACACCTTTCTTCACATGAGGCTGATGGGGGAAGTGTGGCTTACACCCAGAACAAAGAGACCAGTGTCTCCTTGCCAGTCATAAAATCTGTGAAGTCATAAAACTGACAAAAGGCACTGCCATAAACCTCTCAGAGACAAGAAAAGATCCACTTTCAAGCATTCCTTAAGTCCCAAAGCCTCACATGAGCACATGCTCACTATTCTGTCTCCTCTCAGGAAACCCTTACCATTCTATGAGAGAAATTTGATCATTTTGAACGCCGTGTGAAGACTCCTTCATAATAAAAGAAAACACAAAGATACATATATTTTCATTTCACAACAGCCCCCTCTCGGTCCCCCCAGCAATAAAAGTCTAGCTCCGCCACTGGTCCAGAGCAGCACAGCGCTGCAGAGAGAGAAAGCCACGCGCAGTTTGGAGAGCAGAGACAAGTCACGCAGGTGAGGCAGGCAAGCTGACGTGACATGGCAGGAAACCATTATTTTAGAACATAAAAAAGATTTAGTATTCTGTGACTAATTCTATTCTATTTTTATCTGGTCCAGGAACTCTTATCAGATTATTTTATCAGCGAAAGTCAGCGCGTTTTCCTCAATTTTTTCTTTTTTTTTCACTCAGTCCCACACTTTATTTATTTTATTTGTTTGTGGGTTTAATTTTCAATACCTTCATTCCTAGTGTATTATAACGTATTTACGCATGGTAATATACAATTACACCACCTCACCAGATCCCGTCTCCACTTATCATAAGTCAAATTATAAGTGGATTTAATTGACACTGTTTTATAGTTAGCCACAAAACCTAACGAGATTAACAGTGAACTCGGTCTAGGGTTTCAGGGGTGACGGCGAATATTTATTCTAGAACCCCACCCCCCTCAACCAGATTGATCCGTCGATCAACTGGGTGCGCAACCACTGCGTGTTTTTACTCTGGGATCTGGAGTCTTGGCTGGAAACTTACAATTCTACTTTTAATTGTAACGTTCTTTTTCTTTTTACACGTATTAACCCTGGAGTCCAAACACACTGAGTTAAAATTTGCCTATAAATGTCCAATCACAGATTTCGTTTAAACAGGAATCTGCTTACCTTTTTTGTTGAGGTGACCGGTCAGTCAGTGTTCTGGACTCCTCTGCCCCTTCCTGTCCGCGCGTGCAACCATCTCGGTGGAACCTCCATTTGTTGGCTTTGATTCTTATTCGCCCCAGAATTCGTTTTTTGGTTCACTTTGGAACAGAAAGGAGAGATACACTTACACACGATAGACGCTCACTTAAAGTTCCAAACCAGTTTAATTAATCATAAGTTAAAAGTCACAGAATACATTTGTTCTATTCCTAACATCCATTACATTTTGTTAAAAACGTGGACAGTGAGAGAAAAAGAGAGAGAGAGAGAAGAAGGGAAGAGGGGGGAGAGAGGGGACAGGGAGAACATACAACCTGATCCGTGGGCTTACTTCTGCCTTGCTGTGTGAGGATGGAAACTTTTTATACCCTTCTGTGGGGGTTGCCTGCTTTAAACTGACTCTTCTGTGGGGGTTTTGTTTCAGAGACTGTTGTCCCCCCTTTATTGCCAGAAGACAGGAAATACCATTTGCTTTTTTCAGTCTATAGAACCCTTTTTTTGGTAAAAGAGTGAAGGATAATATTCATTCATTCAACCTTTATTTATACAGGCTGACCTTACACAGTTCTACTTTTAATCTGATTGAAAACTACTTCACAACTATTATATAATTAATGCACAAGTGCTTTATGATCAAGGTATTAATTGTTTTACTACGTTTATGCAATCATGTTCTCTGCGCCTTCAAGTGAACACAGTTTTCAGAGAGATGGACACCTTTCTTCCAACTCACATGAGAGCTGACGGGGGGAAGGGTGGTTTAACAGCCACCCAGAACAAAGAGGCCAGTGTCTCCTTGCCAGTCATAAATCTGTGAAGTCATAAAACTGACAGAGAGGCACCAAGGCCCCCTGCCACAAGCCACTCAGAGACCAGAAGAGATACAACTTCAAGCATTCCTTAAGTCCCAAAGCCTCACATGAGTACATGCTCACATTCTGTCTCCTCTCAGGAAACCCTTACCATTTTATGAGAGAAATTTGATCATTTTGAATGCCGTGTGAAGACTCCTTCAATGAAAACACAAAGATAAAGTATTTTATTTCATGACAAGGGCTTCTGTAACGAAGGCCTCTTCATTCAAACTATTCCTCCATTCATTATTTAGTTTAGGTTAAACTAAAATAAAAATGAAACTAGCTTGGTCTAAATGTCTGTTGTCTTTTAGACGAACGACGCAAGATTTGGTATTCCCTATAAATTTTGAAGTCTATGGCGAGACTCATCAAAATGAATAGATCTAGAATAGAAACGATCGAATCGGTTCTACCTAAATGATTGGGAGATCAGTGTAGATTATAGTACCTTAAGTAGTATTAATCTACAATGACTCTTCAAAGATTGAGATCTTTAACAAAATGAACAGCATGTTGGCATAGTTAAATCCATTTAAGTCTTCAACTAACATTAATCAAAACCTCTTTTGGCTGGGAGTGTTCAGAAAACAATAACAACTTCAATAACAACAAAAGTAGCAATTAAGCAACTAAAAACAACGTTTCACTACGTCAAACTCACTCTGGTCGTCAGATTCCAACGTGTCACACACAAGAAAAACAGTTCTTAGCTTTATAACCGATGTCAATTAAATCCTGCAGATTTAAACGGTTGTTAAGGTTAGTTTTTGTTGTGGGTTTTATGCTTAGCGTTTCTAAGTTCTAGTTGGAACGGTTTCTTTTCGCAACTAGTATAGTTTAAACTGTTTAGTTTATTTACTATCCTGTGCTTGGACGACCTTATTTTCCCATGAAGTCTGTGAGTTTGCGAGATCTTTGTCGTTTGTGGGGTTATTGAAATCTTTGTCCTTGACATGGGCATGACCTAACATCACCCCCCTGTGGTCATGGGGGACCACGCGCACAGGTGTGGACGTCCGTCCATGGGCACGAGTTAGGATGCCTTTGTTTAGTTTAGGCTGTTTACGCAGCTTAGAGTAGACAGTACGCAGGAACCTTTCAGGTTTCGGCCAACGTATCTCTGTAGGTTTACCTCTTTCTGCGTAATTCAGGTGTGTCACAACTGTCGGCGCCGTCACAAGTGTGTCTGACTGGTCAGACTGCGACGGGTCACTGTCGTTGTGATGTACGTCTTCCCACTTCATGAATGAAGAGGTGCTCTTTGAGTCTGTAAGAACTATGTCATTCCTGAGTAGTTTTAGATTCAAATGCTCTTGAACCAAGGTTTCATTGAAAGCTTGGCTGATAGCCGAATTACCTGTCCCAGAGGACAGCACAGCGTCCTCGGTGTGTGATCCTTGGATCTCTACACCGTCTTCTACCTGTGGTAGGAAGTGTGAGTTTGCCCCCCTTTTGTTTAAGGAGGGGTCCTCAAAATCTGTAACCATGAAGTCCAAGTGACTGTCAGCGTGCTGTAGACTGTCACTTCGTGGGCTCAGATGTCCTTGAACCAAGACTTCACTGAAAGCTTGGCTGTTTGCGAATTACCTGTCCCATAGGACAGTACAGCGTCATCGGTGTGGGACCCTTGGATCTCCACACCTCCTTCTACCGGTGGTAGGTAGTGCTCAGTGAGTGCCGAAGGTGTCAGCTCACAGAGGAGGTTCTCTCGTTGGGCCAGAGTCCGGTCCAAGTGTTGAGACTCCTCTGTCTCACCTGTAATTGAAGGTTCACTTACCGGGCTTGTGGTCTCGGTTGGGGAATCCATTGTGGCCACAGCGGTACTTGCTGTTAGACAGTCAGTGTCCTGACCTTGGGGAGGCACCACGATTGGCAGCGGACTGCTCACTGTGGCCCACATTGTCTGATTGCCATAATTTATAATCGCTTCAAAGCGATTTATAAAATCTTGGCCAACCACAAATGGAGTCTGGAGTGAGTCAAGTTCAGACACATATACCGGGTGGTATAGTGACATTTCGCCAATCTGCATGTGAACCATGGCTATTAGGGTTGTTCTCGTCTTTGCGAGGCCCTGTTGCTCACCATAAGTGTATTTCACAAAGGGTATTTGCCTGTCAACATCGTTAGCGGCGGTCCTTAGCTCCTCAAACAGTTCGGCTGACATGATAGACACGTCTGAGCCGCAAACCAGGAGTGCTTCTTGCGCGAGGACCCCTTCCAATGTGAGTGGCAGGTAAGCTCTCTTAGCTATCCCCCTTTTTATAAAGTTACACAGAAACCGTTTAGGTTTTTCCACACGTGTCTGTGTACGTGTGACTCTGTCTGTGTAATCGTCGTCGCTGTCAGCATCATGATGGCTGTCCGTCTCATGACCTTCAGGACGTGGATTTTCCGCAATCTGTTTGCTGTCAGCATCTTGATTTTCAGGATGCTCAACATCAGCAATTTGTTTGCTGTCTGCAGCTTTGTCAATGTTGATGATGTTGTTAACTGTGTGCACTGAGTTGTTGCAAAAGGCAGTGCTACGCGTCGCTTCGTCAGGTGGAACAACGTTGTTTGTGTTATCATCAAGGACAACGTCACACGTTGTATCAGCTTGGTCAACCACAGTAACATTCAAACCATATGACAAACAACTCACAACCTCAGTCACGTCCACGCGCGGAGGCGTCATTTCCTTAATCCGGAGCATGTGTGACCCATTGCATGTCTCGAGCTGTGCAGCACGAGGGGCAGGGGCAGGAGGGCCGCTTCTCGGGGGTACATGTCGGGACAGACCATTTTTCAAAGGGTCACAGTTCC